>JAPKLX010000680.1:0-55354 GCA_026898415.1 Leonotis leonurus | reverse complement strand
CTTGTTGGTCCCGAAAGAGCAAGGTTTGGTGTATGGGGGGGGGGGGGAATACACCAAATACAAACTTTTCAGTTTACTTGGTTGATTATTAGAGAGTTAAAGCTATTCTTAAACAAGAAATTGCTTGGCAGATGACTGACCAGATTGATCAACAGATTGATACCAGATCAGTCCAGACAGATTGCACTTTAGTGTAAATGCTCAGATAATAATAAGAGTGATCTTATTATTTTCTAAGTATAGTGTGTGCGGAAATATGGTGGATTTAGTAGGTGCTCTTATATTGAAAACCTTAAAGATTAACCAGATAGATTAAAGCAGATTGATTGAGATGCAGTTTATATGAATGTGTAGAGAGTTCGAATAATAAACAACTGAAAGTAAATATGCAGAAAGATAAATGACACAGTTATTTAACGTGGTTCTGGAAATCCCTACGTCCACGATCTGATCAAAACTAGACCAGATTATCCACTACTAGGATACTCTTCTTCTTTATACTCATGGAGAACGAGTCACAAGTATCAATCAAGGCTAGAAGGATACTTATGCACGAAATAAGGGTTGTGTCCCTTTACAACAGATTACCTCTATGTTACCACTAGAAAACTACTAGCTAGCAGGGTGATCTCCTTTCTCTCAATAAGACAGACTTAATCGAGGCTAGTTTGGTGTGATGTAGAATCACGAGTTGTTTGAAGCTCTTAGTCTGATGTTGAGATTGATTGCTTGAGAGTGACTTTGTCGATATAGCGCACGCACGTACTTTTTTCCAGACCTTGAACTTCAAATATATAGGCTTTGAATTTTAAATTCTAGCCATTGTTGATTGGCCTGAGGTTGATTGTAGATTGCCAATCAATGATATCCATCATATCTGTTGTTGCCTTGTAGAAATGTTGACTCAATCCCCTAAGTATGGAAAGCAGATTGCTAACGGTTACTTTCCTTCTTCGTGTCAATCAAGGATTCTCTTCCAAACCCTATTGGATGGACTTCAATTTTGACGTGGCAAGAGGATATGATGTATAGGATGATGTCATCTGCTGGTTTGATGACTCTATCGATCTGGTGTCTTGCTGTGAACATCGATCTGGTCGGTGATCTGGTCTCTGTCTATCACAGCAGATCAATTTCTTCATGGCGAAAAATCTTGGCCCTCATCCTATACTATTATAGAAATGACTTCTATGGGAATAATTCCTTTACATGCTAAGTCATCTCCTAATCTGTTTTCTATCAGAATTCACTTTATATTTAGCGATCTGTTAACACGTAGAACAGTTTAACTCTAAAAAAAAGGACTAAGTGTGTTTCGAGAGATCATCATCAAAACCAAAATACTTTAGGGTTCCCAACAATATGAGAACATCATCTATGAACACTAAGATAAATTTGTCTAAGTAAGGGTGGAACACTCGGTTCATCAGATCCATGAATACTGCGGATGCATTGGTCAGTCCGAATGGCATCACTATGAATTCATAGTGACCATATCGGGTTCGAAAGTCTGTTTTGGGAATATCTTCTGAACGGATCTTCAGTTGGTGGTATCCCGATCTCAAATCTATCTTTGAGAAAATTCTTGCTCCCTTCAGTTGATCAAACAAGTCATCTATCCTAGGTAAAGGATATCGGTTCTTGATTGTCAACTTGTTTAGACCTCTGTAGTCTATGCACAGGCTTAGTGTTCCGTCCTTCTTCTTCACAAAAAGCACATGCACTCCCCAAGGTGATACACTAGGTCTGATAAAACATAGGTCCAAAAGCTCTTGGAATTGTATCTTGAGTTCTTCTATCTCCTTAGGAGCCATCTGACATGGTGCTTTGGATATTGGTGCCGATCCTGGTTCCAAATCGATCGTGAATTCTAGTTGTCGATCGGGTGGCAATCCTAGTAATGCTTCAGGAAATACATCCGGGTATTCCCGTACAATGGCAACATCTTCGATTCTTCTTTCTTCCTTTACTTCTCCACTCAAGTGGACTAAGTAAGCTGAACATCCCTTCCTTACTAGTTTCTCAGCTTAAAAGCGCCGAGATAACTGCCTTCTTACGATTCATGGTAATCCTGTGGAAACTTGTTGGTTCCTTACTGGGAGGTTGAAATGAGATTTGTCTCTCATTGCAAAAGATCATGGCATAGTTTTTAGCTAGCCAATCCATTCCTAAAATCATGTCCATGTCGTTCATTGAAATAACACTAAGATTGTTTGCTAAGACCTTAAGTGATCCTAAGTCCAAAGTCAGATTAGAGCAAGAATGTGTGAGAGTAGTAGTTCCTCCTAAAGGTGAAGAAACTTTCATAGCTTTTTCTACTAGTTCTGGTTTCAGCCTTTGGTTATCTACGCATGCTTTAGCGATGAAAGAATGGGATACTCCAGTATCAAACAAAAATATTACTGGCGTGTCAAGGAGTCTTCCCAAACCTGTCAGGTTCCCCTGATTTCCTTCAGGTTGTTTGTGCTTCATAGCATGAGCTCTGGCATGCTGTGGTTGCTTCTATTGTTGGCGTTGCTGGTACTGTGGTGGTAGTGGTGGTGGCGGTGGCAAATGTTGTTGCTGTGGGCGTGTCTGGGGCTGAGCCTGGATTGCACGAACGTACTGCTTCTGAGTTTGCTGGTTAGATCTTGCCCCTACTCCTTGTTGTTTGGTAGGACAATGGCTCGCAAAATGCCCATTCTGTCCGCACACGTAGCATCCATCGCAACCAGCTCTACACACTCCACCGTGCATCTTTTTGCATTTGGGGTAGGGAGGAAGCTTATGTTGGTAGTTCCCTGCCTGAGTAGTCTGGTTTTGTTTCCCGAAGTTTTGGGAGTGTGCTTGTCCTTCCCAAGGTTTCTTCTGAACAGAGTTGGTTCGATTGTCTTCCCATTGCGTTTTCGTTTGAAGCTCTGGGACTAGGATTGAGGAAGTGCAAGTGATTGAGTTGGTGCCTGCCTCTCCCCCGGCATGGCAGCTTTAATGTCCAGGGCTCGGCTAAGAGATTTGGGGTAAGATAGCCCACCGTGGCTTGCTAATGTCATTATGATCTCGTGCCTCAGACCGGCACAAAATTTCTCCTCCATTTTCTCGTCAGTGTCCACTTGCTCTAGATCATATCTAGACATATCACATAACCCTATCGTATTCTGTCACCGTCATCCTGCCTTGTTTCAGATTGTAGAATTTCATTTCCTTCCTCTTGCAGTAGCTCTTGGGAATATACTTATCGTATATCCCATTCTTAAACTCCTCCCAGGTCAAATTTTCTAGTTGTTCCGGATTCATCATCTTTCTTCGTGCTTCCCACCAAAAGTCAGCCGATCCCGTCAGTTGGAAAGAAACGCAAGTCATGCGTTCCTAATCGGTGCAGCGCAAGAAGTTAAAGATGCGTTCCAGTGCACGCACCATTACTTCGGATTCAACTGGGTCTCCCATTCCATTGAATACAGGTGGGTTTTGTCGTAGGAATAATTCCTCAATCCTTCTTGCGTGTTTGGGAGAGGAGGGGTTGCTCCTCGTTCCGCCTCAAATCCTTCGTGTATGTTCCTAGAACATCGTCCTCTACCTCCTCCTCTCGGGCGTCCAGCTCTTGTTGGTGGCATTCTGGTAATTTAATATTTTATTTTATTAGATCATTTAAGTTTTATTTACTTAGTCATGGGAAGGTGAAAATTTAATTACTTAAATGTTCTCTGTTAAAGCTCAATACTAGGAAGGATAAAGAAAGAATGTAGATAATAGAAATCACATATACTGCAACAGACCACCAAAGTCATCAAAATATAATGGCGTCAATATTGCCTCCACGAGGACTTAGTACAATCATAGCTCGAGAAGTGTACTCTCTAAGTACATGACATGATGCTCATCACTCTAAGATGGCATCACAAAAGGTACTCGGCCACGAAACACCTGGTGTCTGTGTTTTCATGTTGTCAAAATAAAGTAAAAAAAATAAATTGAAAAAAAACATTACGGAACGGTCCTCATAGGATCATCATTTCCGTGTACAAAAGTCTAGAAATAATAACGACATCAGGACGGCCTACTCATGTGGTCCGTTGCTGATGGGTACATCATAAAAGCAAAACAAAAGAAAAATAACAGCGCCCTACTAGTTCTAGGTCGCTGATCCTGCAGACTCCTCCCCGGACTGGTCCATCTCTGGATCCTCATCCTCGTCGTCATCACCCTCGTCGTCACCCCCGTAGTCCTCCTCCTGTCCTACCTGTCCTGCATCCTCCTCCTCCATCCAACGTGGTCGTCTCATTGCGTCGAGTTGTCTCCTCAGGTCTGCATAGACCTCCTCCGCAGGTGGTGATAATCTCCTCTTATGGGAAGGGCTCCCGTCAAATGAGATACAAATAGGGTCAGACCTCGTGGTGCCTGGTGGGGGAGAGCTCGGGGTGTAGACCTCCACTGAATCCGACAAGGCTGGGGCCTTGCCTCTACTCTCCACATCAGAGAACTCCTGGAGAATCCTCCATACCCATCACTCGGTGGACAAAATCGAACTAGAGTCGGTCACTCGTGGTCGGTAGGTCGGAGTTGGTCGTCGTATCTTGGTGACAAGGCGAGAGGGCCCTGCCTCAGCATCATGGCATCCACACATCCCACTAGCTGGTACTGGGCGTCGGATGGGTGATGGTGGTCGGACCTCCCTAGCTGGATGTGAAGGTCCCGCCTCAAAGTCATGTGTCCCCTGTAACTCGGGAACTAGCATCGGGTGCAGAAAACTGTATGTCGGGGCTAGAGGGATCACTCCAGCTGGAAAGAACATAGGAATCAGTGGAGCCCACATGGTCGATACCTCACCCACCGGCATCAAGTCTCCAGGTCTAATATAAGGTCCTCTCGGCGCATTGCCAAATGCAGCATAGTAGAAGTTAATGGTGGCCATAAACCTCGGGAAGTCTCCTTCCCTCTCATAGCTCCTACCAATCGGGCGGATAATGTCCCCCGCAATCATACGCACCCACCCCTGCCAGTCGAGGGGTAGCAACTGGGTCAGTCTCATAATCTCATCCATGCTTGTGGCTCAATGAGGTTGGGCCGCCACCCATAGTCTCCCAAAGTGGGATAGAATGGTAGCAGGGTTGGCTCGTGGCGTTAGGCGCTTCCGGATCGTACGGATCATTTGTGCCATCTACAAGAATAAGGAATGCATTTCTATTAGAATTTTAAGGTATTTTTTCCTTTGCTCATAATACAATTTGTTATATTTGGTTTCGTTCGAATCCTATTTTGGGTTTATTGGTCATTCCTTCATAAGGCTTTTAGTGTGAAGATTTTTTAAAACTTTTCTTGGGAGTTTTTTTTGTTGAGCATGATGTGTCGGAGTGCTAAGCTTTTGTCGACTCACTCAATTAGTCTAGTGAAACAATACTAGACTACACTTGAAAAGAAAAAGACTCATGGGTTCAGAGCACGAATGCTCTGATACCACTCTTTCATGACCGCTCTTCGCTAAGGATAGCGAAGTCAGGGAAACCGTGACTAAGGGAAGGATTAAAGAAGCAGGGATAGAAAAGGGGTTGATGGAATATCGGTGGAAGTGAAAGATAGTTCAATAATATAGATGATTCATAGCATAGAATTCGATTCTAGAGTTACCGATAAGTTGAACTGAAGTTAAAAAGTCTAACATAGGTTCATAACCAGAAACATCAACATTGCAGCGGAAATAGGATCTAATTAAAGTTTATATATATGAGGACATGTAAACCCCCAAGAATTCAAAATAGCAAAAGAGACCGACAAAACCTTGTAGAGTACTTCCTCCCATTATAGCTAAACCTGCAAATTTAGAAATATATGCAGGGCTGAGTACAAAACTACTCAGTAGACACATGCCAAAAACGCATACGTACAAATATATTTTTCATGCCATACCAAGTGAAACATAGGGATTTTGTCTTTAAAGCACCTACGTTCACTAAATCCTTTTCGTGAAACCTAAAATTCGATAGCTGTTAAGTTCTTTAGTAATCTACCGTATTTGTATCTTGTGTGTACCGGGAAGGTGGCCACCTCCCGCGGACACTTGACCGACTAACAGCTTCGTCGACTCACAGTCCTATTGTGTACACTAGTTCGAGCGGGGTTGCTTACCACTGGAACCCGAATTCGATTAATCATAGCAGATGAGTATCATACTAAACATAAAATAATTTATGGCAGACAATACTTGAAATATCAATTTCGATTCAAAGTTTTTGAAAAGGAATAACATAAATACGGATAGGAACACACATTTTGATTTTTGTATAAGAAAGCCTACCAGATGAGTTTTCCTTCTTCTAAAATTCATCTCTTCCCATCTACGGACTCTTACGCTCGTAGTAACCTTTAATTACACGTCGAAGTGAGACACTCGAATTGAGTATTAAGTCTTATTCTAATTTGGGAGGAGGTATTATTTTTATTATTATAATTTCCTACTTAAAATATTTAAATCTCAAGATATTTCGTTAAGTCTTATAAGCTAATAATAGTCTTAACGAAATATCATCTTATCATAAAAGGATTTAGCTTAATAATATTAATTTCATACATAACATAACCTATTGATTAAATATTTTGGGCCCATCATTTATTTGAATCCTAAATTCAGGTTTAGTTCACAATTTGGCCTATAACCTTATTAATTGGTCGGCCCATTAGCAAAATAAAATACCTAGTCCATTAGCAACAAACATAACCCACTTCTTACTTATTGTTTTAGCCCAATTTATTAATTAATCAAGGCCCATCATTTAATTAGATTAGTTAAATACTAATCTTATACTTAAACCTAGACCTAAACCTAACCTAACCTTCCCCCACTTGCGTCACTTTCTTCCTCCCCTAAATTAAACTTCTTTGTCTTCCTCACCAACCCAGCAACATACTCTACACATCCCTTCTCCCTCTCCCTCGGATGGCTCTCTCTCTCTCTATTCTCAAATTAGCAGACGACATGCACACACACACCCATTCTCCCTTCCTTCTTTCTCTCGGGAGCAAGCAGTAGCGGAGCAGCCACACGGAGTTGTCGCTGGAGCTCCTCCACACTCCAGCCCTTCTCGCCTCCCTCTCGTTCTCGCTCCCTGTCCCCGTCGAGCAGCCATCGTTTTTTCTCTCCACAGTAATCACTCTCAATTCCTCAATATCTTTCTATTCTCTACCAAAGTTGTAAATTTTAATACCATGCATGTTTTAATTTCATATTAAATGTTCGATTTGGTTGGATGTGTATTCAAGAGAAAATTTCTAATCCATCTTTAAATTTCAATTTTCAATTTATACTGTATATATATTTATTTTAATGACTTATCTCTTCTTTTCTCTCGGTTGGGTAGCGGAGGCTCGTCGACGCTCCACTGAAGCTACCCTCGGCTGTTCTCTCGGTTGTCGTGGGAGTTCAGTTCAGGGTATAAATTTTATCCTTCTCTCTCATTTTTTTTAGTTGTTTAGTGTTGTCCTAAGGCAGAAGCCTAAGTTTTATTTTAAAAGAAATGTGCAATTTGTTACTGTAAATCATACATTTTAAATCTTCTCAGCTTTTGATGTATTTGAGATTTTATTTGGTTTCTTTGTTATTTTTGGTTAAGATTTAGAAACGGTTCAAAGTTGGAGAAAAGAGATTGGTGTGGAGTCAAGGTCTTAACTTTGCCTTGTGCGGGGTGTTATGGGGCGGTTCTATTCGCAGAGAAACTCATTGTAGCTAAGTATACCTTTACCTTATTCTTTTCAGTACTTGATAGGCTATGTTTGTTTGTTGTGTTATGTGAGTTGGATCCTAAGGTATAGATAATTTTTGCAAGAGTTTGACATAGCACTTTAAAGCTATAATCTGGAAATGTGTTTATGTTTTGTTGAGAGTCAGGTTCTGCTTATTTGAGTTAAGTAAATGGAGACATGAATATGAACTAAATTGGAATCTGTTAGGTTATGGAAGATGACTCTATGATATTATTTTGTTTAAACATATATATATAAATATACTCATGTTCTTGTTTCTAAGTTCATTAAAGAAAGTATGCTAAATATACATAATAGAATAGAGCTCATCTACTAAAAACTCTAGAAATAACCTGAATATTTAAAGAGTTGGTTCAAGTTTCTATTACCTAAATGAAGCTCTTACTAAGATGAATTGAGCAGCACCTCTTCTGGGCCTTTAATGCTTTAAGGATTGATTTCTTGTGGTGCATTTAAGTCGGGGGGTGTAATTCTATATATAGTGGAAGTGATGAGTCTTGGTAGTAGTTATAGAACCAATGGGTTTTGTGCGGTTCTCTCCTGCGTAATATTAACCTTTAAATTTTATTATTGTCCTAAGTATTTTCCTTTATATGTAGGGTATGGAAATGTAACAGCAGTTCTGCCTCCCTTTGATTTCAGTCGCCCAACCTGCTTCAGATTTAACCTTTGATTTTATTTTTATTTGACAATGTTCTATGCATCTTCTTTGTTTGTGCAGGGATTTGGAAGTGGCAACTCCTGCCATCCTTCCCTTATTCCAGCTGCCACTCCACTCTAAATTCATATTTTGATTTCTTTGATTTGTACTATTAGTGTTTATTTGTTTTACATTGTGGGTTTGAATGTGCTAATGTAATATCACAACAATATTTCCTTTATGAAAAGTATTTATTCGTACTCCACCTTCTATACACATATCATTCTGATTTGCCTTTTTGTACTCTCATTTATTTACTTATTTATTTGAGTTGTATTTCCTTTTAGATTATGACAATATGAAGGAATATTTCCATCCTTCCATTTAATCGATGGTGACCTCCATCACTAGAATAGGTTGTATAAAAAATTTTGATTTTATTTAATTATCTATTCATTTAATAACACACATAATATATATATATATATATATAATGTCTTGTACTATGCTCTTATTATAATTTGTGGGGAACCCTAAAATATTTTTGGTTTTGATGATGATCTCTCGAAACACACCTAGTCTTTACAGCTTTAATTAGTGTCAAACTGTTCTACATGTTAACAGATCACTACGCATAAAGTGAATTCTGATAGAGAACAGATTAGGAGATGACTTAGCATGTAAAGGAATTATTCCTATAGAAGTCATTTCAATAATAGTCTAGGTTGAAGACCAAGACATTTTTTCAAAGAGAATAAATCGATCTGTTATGACAGTCATCGACCAGATCACCGACCAGATCGATCATCTCAGCGAATCACCAGATCGATAGAGTCATCAAACCACCAGATGACATCATTCTACACATCATATCCACTTGCCATGTCAATATTGAAATCCATCCACATATGTTTGGAAAAAGAATCCTTGATTGACACGAAGAAGGAAAGTAATCACTATCGATCTACTTTCCATTCTTAGAGGATTCAATCAATACTTCTACAAGGCAAGAGCAGATATGATGGACATAATTGATTGGCAATCTATAATCAATCCCGCGCCAATCAACATCGGCTAGAATTTCAAATTCAAAGCTATATATATTTGGAGCTCAATGGTCTGAAGATATATGCGCTACATCAACAAAAACACTTTCAAGCAATCAATCTCTACGTTAGACTAAAGCTTCAAACAGCTTGTGATTCAAAATCACACCAACCCAACCTCGGTTCAAGTCTGTCTTATCGAGAGAAAGGAGATCACTCTACTAGCTAGTAATTTTCTAGTGGTAACGTAGAGGTAATCTGTTGTAAAGGGACACGACCCTTATTCGTGCATAAGTTTTCAACCAGATTGTGTCTGAAACTTGTGACTCGTTCTCCACGAGTATAAAGAAGAAGAGTATCCTAGTAGTGGATAATCTGATCTAGTTTTTGATCATATCGTGGACGTAGGGATTTTCCGAACCACGTTAGACAACTGTGCAATTTATCTTTCCGCAAATTTATTCAGTTGTTCACTTATTCTAACCCCTTTCAGTATCATTTAATCTGCATCTCAATCAACCTGCCTTAACGATCTGGATTATACTTAAGGGTTTCAAATAAGAGCACCAACTAAGTCCACCATATTTTCGCACACACAATACTTTGAAAATAATAATATCACTCTTATTATTGTCTAAGTATTTACACTAGAGAGCAACCTGTTTCGATTGATCTGCTATCGATCTGTTGATCGATCTGGTCAGTCATCTGTCGAGCAATCTCTTCTTTAAGAATAGCTTGAACTCTCTGATAATCAACCAAGTAAACTGAAAAGTTGGTGTTTGGTGTATTCCCCCCCCCCCATACACCAAACATTGCTCTTTCGGGACCAACAAGTGGTATCAGAGCGGTGGTTCATAAGACCATTGTTTTGTTTCACAGGGTTAATACCTGCGTGGTCAATTTGAATAGATCTTGGAAAACCTACTTTCATTCATGTGCATACTATCTACTATGGAATCTTCTGTTGTTAGGGCTTGTGAAGAATTCTCCATCCAAGGATATAGAGAATGGACCTTCAGAATCAAAACAGCACTCAAAGCCCATCACTATCTGATGTGGAAAGTAATAGAAGAAGGTCCACTACAGATCACTGAAGAAAAGATCGTAACTACTTCAACTGGAGTAACTACACAGATAGTTCCTAAAGATCCAAGAAAATATACTTCAGAGGAACGTCGCGAAGCCAATCTGGATGACTTTGCTAAAGGAATCATATCTAGCACAGTCAAAGGCATACATCTGGCCAAAATCCAAGATCTGGATAATGCCAAAGAGATGTGGGAAGCCTTAAGAGACTTGTGTCTAGGGTCTGAAGTCATGATTGAGAACAAGCTGTCACTTGCCTGCAACAAATACGATGAATTCAAAATGAAACTAGGCGAGACCATCGAACAAATGAAAATAAGATTCACTGGAATCTTACTTGAGATATCAGCATTCAAAAAGAACAAATATACTCAAAGAGAGAAAAACATGAAAATACTCAGAGCACTTCTACCTAGCTGGGAGATATACGCTGCAATGCAACCACTTCGTGCTGACTTCAATGAACTCTCCACAGAAGCTCTATTTGATCATCTTGAAGGCCATGAATGTGACATCCAAAAAATTCGTGGACCAGATCATCTGTCCAAAAAGGCAGAAAGCAGCTCAAAGAAGGACAAAGAAGTAGCCTTCAAAGCGAAGAGTAAAACAGATGATCCTTCTGAAACTACTGCACCAGATGAAGAGAAGAGTTACGACAAACTGCTAAAAGAGTTTGCTGTGATTGCTAAACGTATGGACAAGATGGAGATCAGATCAAAGAAATTCAGACGTTTCTACAAAGATAATAAAAACAAATTCTACAAGAACGCGACAATGATCAATCTGATAGCAAGGATGAGTCAAAACAACAGATAGGTAAAATCTCTAAAATATCTAACTCAACAGATTATACCTGCTTTGGTTGTGGGAGAACAGGTCACTTCAAAACAGATTGTCCTGATCTGTCCAAAAGCCAAAGAGAAGAGCTAAGAGCAAAAAGAGATCAAAGACTTAAATATGAGCGCAAGGCCATGCTAGCTGAAGAAGAATCAAGCAGCTCAAGCCATTTTTCAGATAGCTCATCAGAGAATGATGAAGCATTCTATGATGCTAATGAAGACGAAAGCTAGGATGAATGCTATATGGGACTAGACAACGGTCTGGATGAAGTCGAGGTAAATTCTTGCAATACCTACTCTTCAAATGATAATGATCTGGAACAGGAAATAGAAGATCGATCGGAATACTTATGGGAAGAGGTTAATGAGATGTTCAAAAACTATTCGAGCATCAAGAGACTATTCAGAGAAGTTGTGGAAGAAAATGATAGGCTAAAGAATTATGAACAGATATTTAGCACAACAAATACACAACTCGTTGCCAAAGTTACCGATCTGGAAGAATAGATCAAGGGAAAAGATAGAGAGATCCATTCATTAAATTCAAAAGTCAAAGATCTCATCGCCAGAAACAACATAGCCAAAGAAAGAATAAGGAAAGGCAAAGAAATGATCTACAAAAGTGATGAACGTGCTAAACTGCTAGTTAATCTGCATCAAAGAGGCACATCTGGATTAGGATATCCAGGCCACTTGGAAAAGCCTTCGAAAACTACAAGATTTGTACCAAAGAGAAAGCAAATACCAGATCAAGTAATAGATCTGAAGAACAAGAAAGGTCGTCCAGAGAAGATGATGATAAAAGAAACAGGGTACAGACAATACTACCAAACAAAGGGTCAACCAGCTCATTACACAGAAACAAATTATAATGTACATAAAAAGAATGTCAACAGGACATCACCCAACAAAAATATCAACAGGACATTACCTATTGAGAAAAGAATGAAGAATGATGAAATGGAAAGATACCATCCATCTAAATTTCATTCCCTTTCTAGAGTTGATGACAATGGAGACACTATTACTTGCTATATATCTGTTCCTAACACAAAAATGTTGTGGGTTCCAAAATGAACATTTGCTAATAACCAAGCACCCAAACATTGAAGGGTAGCTAAGTTTAACTAAATGCAGGACCAGAAGACTGCAAGAAGAAACAAGATAGCAAAAGGAACAATCTGGATAATTGATAGTGGATGTTCGAAGCACATGACATGCAACAAGAACTTATTATCAGATTACATTGAAAAATCAGGACCACAGGTCACCTTTGGATGTAACTCAAAAGGATACACCAGAGGATATGGAAATGTAAAGGTTGGCAAGACTACCATCTCAAACGTATCGTATGTTGAGGGTCTTAGCCACAATCGGTTTTCGGTTAGTCAATTCTGTGCAAATGCTAATCAGATCATCTTTGATACTAACAACTGCTTTGTGATGAACAAGGAAGGAGATGAGACACTCCTTACCGGAAAATTGCAGGATAGGTTATATATTTTCCAGTGGACAGACCAGATCGAGACCTGCGTAGTTACTAAAACTGTATCTGAAACTATATATATGTGATGCTTGTCAAGCTGGAAAGCAAACCAAATCATCCTTTACAAGCAAAACAGCTCATTCAACATCTAGAATACTGGAGCTTTTGCATCTAGATCTGTTTGGACCAGTTAAACCACTAAGCATAAATGGAAGAAAATACACCTTAGTAATCATAGATGACTACTCAAGGTTCACCTGGGTCATCTTTCTAGTAAAGAAGAAAGAAACACTAGCCAAACTGCCCGATTTCCTACACAAGATCACCAAACAGAAGGAGTTAAGTATAGCTACTATCAGAACAGATCGAGGAACATAATTTCCCAGCCCAAAGATTGATGCATACTGCAATAGAATGGGGATCACTCAATAAATTTCAGCTGCTAGAACACCTTAACAGAATGGAGTTGTTGAAAGGCGAAACAGATCACTAAAAGAAGCAGCCCCTACTATGCTAAATGCTAACAATCTACCCAAGAAATTCTGGCAGAAGCTATTTACACAGCCTGCTACACTCAGAACAGATCATCAATTACACTAAGACATGGAAGGACACCATATGAGATCTGGAACAATAAAAAGCCTAAGATCTCTTATTTTCGCTCTTTCGGTTGTTTGTGTTACATACATAATAATGGAAAATCTCAATTGAAGACTTTTGATAGCAAAACTGATCCTGGAATATTTTTAGGATATTCTGATGTCAGTAAAGTCTATCGAGTTTACAATAAGAACTCTCGTATTGTGGAGGTAACACCTCATGTTGTTTTTGATGAGTCTATCGTTGAGTACAGGTCACCAGATGATAAACAGACAGAAAACCAGATGACTACAAGAAAGATGAATGAGCTGTTACTAGAAGATATTCTAATCTCGAACTCAAAAAGTGATGATGAAGAGATCAATACTCCACCTATTGCTGATGAAATCATACAGCAAGGGGGAATAATCCAACATGAACTGGATGAAAACATATCACCAAATTAAAGCAATGAAACCGTCATTGCAGATGATGATCAACATGAAAATTTAAATTCAGAAACAGGAGTAGATGAGAATCCATTCCAAGCTTCATCCACAACTCACACTGAATTTGAGGAACCAACAGATCAACTTGATCCTGAGATATCTGATGAAGAGATGACCAGGAGAAGGAGATGGATACAAGATCATCCACCAAAACAGATTGTTGGGAACCCATCAGATCGTGTGAAAACTAGAAGAATGCATGGAGAAAGTGCCTTGTTGAGCTGCTATCTATCTCGCATCGAACCATCTGATGCTAATGAAGCATTACAAGATGCAGATTGGATAACCGCAATGCAAGAAGAACTTAATGAGTTCAAAAGGAATGAGGTCTGGTATCTCGTGGACAGACCCAAACACCAAGGAGTAATAGGTGTAAAATGGGTGTTCAAAAATAAACGAGATGAGAATGGAGAAGTAGTTAGAAACAAAGCCAGATTAGTAGCTAAAGGCTATAATCAACAAGAAGGCATTGATTTTGATGAAACATTTGCACCCGTAGCCAGACTAGAAGCAATAAGGTTGTTCTTAGCATATGCTGCACACAAAAGGTTCAAGGTATACCAGATGGATGTCAAAAGTGCTTTTCTAAACGGTATCCTTGAAGAAGAAGTTTATGTGGAACAACCACCTGGATTCGAGGAAGCAGATCCAAACCAGAAAGTATACAGACTGACAAAAGCAGTCTATGGTCTAAAACAAGCTCCTAGAGCTTGGTACGAAACATTATCCACATTTCTTCTAGAATCTGGATTCAGATGAGGATCGTTGACAAGACTTTGTTCATCATCAAAGTTAAAGAGAATATCCTTTTAGTACAGATCTATGTAGATGATATCATATTTGGATCCCAATCTACTTATCTATGTGATAAATTTGCTGAACTTATGAAAAATAAGTATCAAATGTCCATGATGGGCGAAATGAGTTTCTTTCTAGGTTTACAGGTCAAGTAGTTACCAGATGGCATCTTTATTAATCAAGCAAAGTATATTCAAGATCTGCTAACTAAATTTGGAGTCAAAGACAGTAAACCAATTAAAACTCCAATGCAGACCAATGGGAAAAATGATCCTGACCCAGAGGGAAGATCAGAAAATATTACTCAATACAAAGGGATCATAGGATCACTACTCTACCTAACTGCCAGTCGACCTGATATTACATTTGCAGTAGGAGTATGTGCAAGATATCAAGCAAAACCCAAAGAGTCTCACATGGAAGCAGCCAAGAAGATATTAAGATATCTTAAGGGAACAGCTTACATTGGATTATGGTATCCTTGTGAAGACAACATTGAACTAACTGGATATACAGACTCAGACTATGGTGGATGCAAGTTGGATGGAAAATCAACATCTGGTACATGTCAGTTCTTAGGAAATAAACTAATCTCTTGGTTCTCAAAGAAGCAGACATCTGTTGCCACATCAACCACATAAGCTGAATATATGGTAGCTGGGAGTTGTTGCGCTCAAATACTTTGGTTAAAACAACAACTCAAGGACTATGAGATCAATGTCAAGGAGATACCCATTTTCTGTGATAGTTCAAGTGCAATAGCAATCACACAGAATCCTGTCTTGCATACCAGATGCAAACATGTAGATGTGAGATATCACTTTATAAGGGATCATGTTGAAAGAAAACATGTACAGATCGAGAAAATACACACTGAAATACAGAGAGCAGACATTCTTACTAAAGCATTACCAGAAGAAAGATTTAAGATGCTTTGTGGCAAATTAGGATTGTTAAATCTGAAAGAGAGGACCAGATTGATATAGTCCAGATTGATGATGATTAAATCACGTAAAATTCCAACCGGGAATTGACACCAGATCATCAAAATGCAAATTAATGATCAACAGATCGATTAAAATTCAACTGGAATTATTAACAGATCATCACACAAGAACGATGTCCAAGATCGAATGTAGTATAAACAGATTGATAGTGGTGATAATAGATCGTTAATAAGGAGATTGACTACAACAGATGACTAGAAGCCACGTGGAAATTAAGTTCAAGAAATTAATTATCTCGTTACTTAGTCAAGGGGGAATGTCAGCAAAATAAATCTAATTACGGCGATTATATCAATTTTAATCATAGCCTATATGTCTAAATTTTGTGATGATTAGTACTGTGTTTGGGAACTGTGATTGCGAAGATATTTACCAAATCAAGAAAAAGGAAGCAACTTGATGGCTAAAACCGACACGCGCTGCACTGCAACCCTAGGATCAAAAGCGCGTGTATCTGACACAAAGTAGAGGCGGTAATAGACCACAAGACTATAACTCAGAAAAGCGGGAAAGCAAAAAGGCAAGAATAAATCTAATCCCTTAAATTTTACTTCTTTTAATCTTCACCGTTTATCATTTTCCTATATATATACATGTGTTAGACTATTTGATTACCACCTACACTCTTCTTCTTCGACAAACACTTAGCAAAATTCTCCGCCATTCTCAACTCCCTCAAACCTTTCAAAAATCTATCCTTTAAAAATGGCTCCCAAATCCACTCTGTTTCTCGAGCAAGTGAAATTTCTGAACCAATATATTACTCAAGATCACTATGCCGTTCTTGACAACTCTAGCTTCCATAAACTAGACAAGGTTTTCGCCCTTGTTAAGAGATGCGAAGGTTTCTTTTTGTTATTCATATTTTCTATATCTCTTCTTAACTGTCTTATGTGAACTGCCCTGTTTTGAAAGACAAGTTTATCCATAAAAATGCATCTGTGAACAAACACTGAACCATGGAACTTGATATTCTGTATTGCTTAAACTGCTATTGAGCACTCATTCGTTGATGGAAGAATGGTGTTCACCTATACTTCTTTAACCTTGTTATAGGATTTCACAACATTATCACCACAAATCCTCTCCAATTCCTGCCGAAGGAAGTGGCTACCTTCTACCTCACATGGCAAGGAGAGAAAGGTGGGAACGAGGCCACCATTCGCGTAAGCAAGGGGAATACAACAAGCAACATAACCTACAACGTGATGAACATTATCGACGAGGTCTATAAGCTGAAGGACAAAGGAATCAGCCTTGGAGACATCACAGAGGATCAGCTGCAGGAAGCTATCGAGATGGTGATGGTTGTACCAATAACCTACACCAACAGAATGTTTAAAAGGGGACTGCTTGCACCGGAGTACAAGATTATCTTCGAGTTTGTACAACGAATATTCATGAACCACAACGGTTCATACGACCAAGTAATGCCGGAGAAGTTCAAGATACTCACGGCCGTGGTGCTCAATCTACCTGTTAATTGGAGCAGAGTTTTGTTCGATCTGTTGACCAAGGAGGCTAATATGATCACTTTTATCAAAGGAGCAAGCCCAAGCATTGAAGTGAGGAGAAGCAGCCTGAGGCACTCCACAAAGATTAGTTTCATGCTGGAAACATTCTTTAAACAAAACAATTGGGATGAAGTGATTGAGTTCAACGATAGGTTGCGATTTCCCAAGGACCAACATCAAATCGAGATGTCTATGGGAATCACAGCAAACCTGATAGCCAAGGTGACAGATCCCGTACATGTTAACGCTTTGATGGAGATGGGGAGCTCAAATCCAATCTGGATTCCCCCATCTGCCCCCACAGAAAGATCAATCAAATCACGAGACACCAAGGAGAAGCCAGTAGAAAGAACCCCTTCGAAAAGAGTCACTAGAAGAGCAAGATCAGTGGATACTGATGCTTCGACGGCTGCTCAACAGCCAAAGCCCAAGAGGAGAAGACTACAGAAACTCTCTGAACCAGTGGAAGAGGTCCAGGTTCAGGAACCCGCCATTACAGATATACCTATCACTCAACAGGAGGTTGAGGATGAGGATGAAATTCTGGTTGGAGGACCACCAGAAGAAGCTGCCCCCATCTCCTCCTTTAATCCAAATCAAGGAAAGGATTTTTCCCCCGCTCACACTGCTAGTCCTCCATCTCCTGAACAATTAAAGTAGATTGATGAGGAGGAAGAAGAAGATGACTCCTCAGATGAGGATGTGGAGAAGAAACAGGCTGAAACTGTACTAAAGCTGCTGGAAGCAGAAGCAGATCACTCAGTCATTAAATCTTTTCCTGGCATACAGCTAACTCCAAAGAGTTATGATGCTGCTAAGAGATTGAAACTACTCCTTCTCATCAAGGACAATGAATTCTATGTCCTTGATGCACTGCTCAAAACCAGATCAATCTCTGCACTCAAGGCAGAAGAAGCAATTCTTCTAAACATATTCGAAGTCTCCTCCATTGTTGAGTTGAGAGACACCTATCTCCAGAGCATCCTGGCCATAGCTCAGCATGAGGCTAAAAAGCTACATATCGATCTGAGATCAGTGTATGAGAAAGAAGGAATGCTACATTTCTTTGACAGTGTAGTGGATGAAGAGGAAGAGATAGTTGAAGCTCACCAACAGGGTGCAGCAGTACAAGACACAGAACCAGCTCAGCAACAGGCTGATGCTGCTGAACAGACCATACCAGCTGCAGAAATAGCTGAGATAACTGCACCAGCTGAGGGGGAACCAGCCCAGAAAAGCAAAATCCAGATCAAGGTGGTTGATTATACACGAGAGGAAGATCAACCTGCAGGACAGAGGGTGGGAGGAAAACTGACAGATGACATCTACACCCCCTCTGTAGCAGCCACCATGGAAGAATTTGTGGAGATAACTGATCTGGAAGAGATATTGATGACTCAGGATCAATCTCTATCCAATGCACAAGTCAACGATTTAATCTCCATTAAAGTGGACAAATTCATGTATGGGACTCTCTCAACTGTCCAAGAACAGGCCACCAGAATTCTTACAGAATTTAATACCAGTCTGAAGTCCCATGTAGACCAGGTGGACTCAGACTTGAGGAGAGTATGCAGAATAAAGCTAGAAGAATTAAGCAAGAAAATGGATGATGATAGATCTGCTGCTGAGGAGAGGAAAGAAAAGATTGATCAAACTCTGTCTACAATGGAGCTTAAAGTACAAGAGATGTACGATATTGTTGCAGAGTTTCCCAAGAAAGAGAAAGACATGGTTCATACCATAGTTAAGGACCAGACTGATGGAATTTCTAAGGAAGTGATCAAAGCAGCCAAGATTGAAATCAGATCACAACTTAGAAAATTCGAAGATGACGGGGTGAACTTTATCGAGAGGAAGCTGAGGGATCTGAGATACCCCACGAAGACCATGATTGACTCATACATAGATGAGATTGGAGCAATCAAAGAAGAACAAGAGAATTACACTGCTGATCTCACCAGTGCCAAATCATCCATGGAGCAAAAGATTGATGAATCCAACGCCAATCTCACATCTCTGCTCAACTACAAGATGGATTCAGAAAAGGAGATGAAGGAGATGAAGGAAGAGATCACCTCCCTTAAGGCACTCATCAAAATCTATATTGATGATGTCAAAAAGGGGGAAGGATCTACGAAGAGGAAAGAGAGAAGCTGGAGGAAAAGGTAAGGGTCAATCTGGTGCTACAGAAGGAAGGAGAGAGGCTCAACCTGAGCAGCCAGCACAACCAGATCGACCAAGTCAACTTGAATCAAGTAGATCAAGTCACTCTCAACCACTGAAGAAGAAGAAGAAGTCTGGATCTGGTTGGTTCTCCTCTGCACCCATCAAAACCAAAAAACCAAAAGAAGGAGAAACCAGCTAGGTGCCAGACAATTTGAAGGAAGGTTGGGAGGGGTTGAAGTACGGATTTATCATGTGCCGCTATTTTATCAAAGAACAAACATATTGCGAGGGCACAACTAATGAAGCTTTCAACCTCTATCTGGACATGAACGATGCTAAGGATCTGGTCCAGGCATTAAGAGCAGCAGCTGCAGAGGCCCAGACCACTATAACTGCACCAGATCGAGAATACAGAGAATCCCCAGACATCCCTGGCACTAAACTCCCTGACAAGACTTACGTGCTGACCTTCATCAATCAACTTACTGAAAACAGGGGGTACAAGATTGATGTTGTTGGTCCCGAAAGAGCAAGGTTTGGTGTATGGGGGGGGGGGGGGGCAAATACACCAAATACAAACTTTTCAGTTTACTTCACAAATTATAAGAGAGTTCAAGCTATTCTGTATAAGAAATTGCTCGGCAGATGACTAAACAGATTGATATACAGATTGATTACCAGTTTATTCCAAACAGATTGCTCTCTTAGTGAAAACACTTAGTCAATAATAAGAGTGATCTTATTTCTTTCTGAGTGATGAGTGTGCGGAATAATGATGGATTTAATGAGTGCTCTTGTTTAGAAAACCTTAGGAATTATTCAGATTGTTAAGCAGATTGATTGAGATGCAGATTTATATGGTAGTGCAGATGATTAGAATAATAAACAACTGAAAGTAAATATGCAGGAATGTAAATAACACAGTTGTTTAACGTGGTTCGGGAAATCCCTACATCCACGATCTGGTCAAAACTAGACCAGATTATCCACTACTAGGATACTCTGCTTGTTTATACTCGTGGAGAACGAGTCACAAGTATCTATCAAAACTAGAGAGATACTTATGCACGAAATAAGGGTCGTGTCCCTTTACAACAGATTACCTCTACGTTACCACTAGAAAACTACTAGCTAGCAGGGTGATCTTCTTTCTCTCGATAAGACAGACTTGAATCGAGGTTGATTGGTGTGATGTAGAATCACAATTCTTTTGAAGCTCTTAATTTGGATCAAGGTAGATAGCTTGAGAGTAAGTTGATAGTTTAGCTCGCGTGCGTTGTATATCTGTCCAGATTTGAACTTCAAATATATATAGGCATTGAATTGAAAATTCTAGCCGTTGTTAATTGGCGTGAGATTGATGGTATATTGCCAATCAATGTTGTCCATGCCTTGCATAAATATTGACTCAATCCTTAAGTTATGGAAAGCAGATTGCCAACGGTTTCTTTCCTTCTATGTGTCAACCGAAGATTCTCTTTCCAATCCCTATTGGATGGACTTTAATTTTGTCGTGGCAAGATGGTATGATGTGTAGGATGATATCATCTGGAGGTTTGATGACTCAATCGATCTGGTGCTTCGCTGTTACTCTCGATCTGGTTATCGATCTGTTCGCTGTCTGTTACAGCAGATCGATTCCTTTTTTGGCTTGAAATCTTGGCCCTTCGTCCTTTACTATATATAGAGATGACTTCTATAGGAATAATTTCTTTACATGTCAAGTCATCTCCTAATTTGTTCTTTAACAGAATTCACTTTAAGAGTAGTGATCTGCTTTACATATAGAACAGCTTAATAAAAAAAATAACTAAGTGTGTTTCGAAGGATCATCATCAAAACTAAAAATACATTAGGGTTCCCAACAATTTCTCCCTTTTTGATGATGTCGAAACCACACTTTACAAATATGTACGAATAACTCTTTTAAGAGTGATCTGGTTTGATGACCAAATTGAGAACGTTTTCGTTATTAGGTTATAACGATTAAGGTAGTTTATATATAGGTTCTGGACAATTAGAGTTTGTCATCAGAAACATAATGAACTTCCATAGATAAGGGCAAATACAGATTACAGTTCATCAAGACAAAAAGAATAGGAATTGCAGATCATAATGATATGAAAAAAATATAACTATCTGCTCTTTCTTTTCTCCTCTTGTTGTTTCTTCATTTTCGCCCTGGTTTCATCCGAGATTAACTGCACATTTTCGTAGACTCCTTCTCTCACCCTTATATAATCAGGATCTTCTGCATCAATCTTGTACCCTCTGTTCTCCGCGAGCTGGTTTATAAAGGTGAGCAGAAAGGTCTTGTCTGGTAGATTAGTCCCTGTAATAGTTGGGCAGGATCTGAACTCTTTCTCTGGGGCAGTTTATCTGGATTTTAGCCTTTGTTGCTGCTTCTCTTATACTTTCAACCAAGTCCCTTGCATCATTCATATCCAGATAGCGGTTAAAAGCCTCATTCGGAGTCCCCTCACTTTATGCAGGCTCTCTTAGGAAGTAGCGGCACATGATAAAAGCGTTTTTAAGTCCTTCCCACCCATCCTTTAAATGATCTGGGACCCAGTTGGTCTCTCCTTCTTTTGTTGCTCTGATGGGAGCAGAAGGCCAACCAAATCCAGAGCGTTTCTTTTTCTTTAGGGGTTGGGAGTGACTTGATCTGCTGGAGGAAGAGATGGACACCTTCTGGGTTTGAATAGTTGGTGGACTGGGTTGGTCTGGTGTTGGTGCTGTTGTTGGTGCAATCTATTGCTCGGCAGATTGCAACTTCCCCTTCGTGGCTGCTGCCTTCTTTCCCTTCCCAGACCCTTCCCCCTTTTCGACATCATCAACATACATATTGATGAGTGCCCTGAGGGAGGTGATCTCTTCCTTCATTGCCTTAACCTCCTTGTCAGATTCGATCCTTTGAGACAGCAGTGAGGTGATGTTGAGATTAGAATCATCAATCTGCTTTTGGAAAGATGTCTTTGCCTTTTGCAGATCAGCCTTGTACTCCTCTTGATCTTCCTTTATAGTCCCAATTTCGTCAAAATAGGAATCGAGCATTGTCTTTGTAGGATAGCGCAGATCGCTTAACTTCCTCTCTACAAAGTCTTTGCCACTTGATTCAAATTGTCTGAACATGGCTCTGGTGTGTGCATTGGCCTCTTTGACCACATCAGCTGCTATGCCATCGGTCTGTTCCTTGACAATTGCATGGACCATGTCCTTCTCTTTCTGTGCAAAGTCAGTCACAATTTTATACATCTCCTTGACCTTAAGCTCCATTGTGTAAAGAGTCTGATCGATCTGTGCTTGCCTCTCTTCTGCAGCAGCTCGATCATCATCCATCTTTTTACTGAGCTCCTCAATTTTCAATCTGCATATCCTCCTCAAATCGGAGTCCACTTGGTCCACATGGGACTTCAGATGGTTTTTGAAGTCTGTGAGAATTTGGACAGCCTGGTCTTGAACTGTAGTAAGAGTCCCGTACATGTACTTATCGACCTTGTGGGAAATGAGATCCCTTACTTGAGCATTTGACAGGGATTGATGCTGTGCCATCAATATGTCTTCCAGATTAGTCATTTCCACAAATTCCTCCATTGTGGCTGCGACAGCAGGGGTATAAATTGCATCAGTCTGTATACCTCCCACCCTCTGTCCAGCAGGCTCATCCTCCTCCCTTGGAGCAGTAACCACTGCAATTGGAATTTAAGTTTTCGTGGCTGGTTCCCCCTCAGCCTGTGCAGTGGTCTGCTCTCCAGCATCAACCATGTGTTGATCTGAATCTGGCCCAGTCATTGCTGCACCCGGTTGGTGAGCATCAGATGGTGTTGCCTCAGTTCTGGCTTCCTAAACTACTGCCTCCTCAATACTGTCAAAAACATTCCAGCATGTGTGCTTTCTCATACTCAGATAGAAGGTCAATCTGGAGTTCTTCTGCTTCAAATTTTGACATGCCAAGGATGTCTGGCTTATATGTCTCCCTCAGCTCATAAATGGAAGATGCAGTGAAGATTTTGAGCAGAGTGGCCTCTTCAATCTCCAGTGCGTGGATGGATCTGGTTCTGAGAAGGGCATCCAAAACATAAAATTCTTTATCTTTTACGAGCAGAAGAAACTTGAGTCTTCTGGCTGCTTCATAGGTCTCTGGGGTCATCTGAATCCCAGGAAATGTTCTCAGAACGGAGTGATCTGCTTCAGTTTCCAGCATTTTCACCACGGTTTCTGCCTTCTTCAGCTCCTCCTCCTCATCAGTGGATTCCTCCTCTCCCTCGATCTCCTCATCGATCTGCTCTAGGTGTTCTGCAGATGATGGACTTGTAGTATGGGCGGGGGAGAAACCTTTGACCTGGTCTGGGTCCAAGGACGAAATGGGAGCTACATCCTCTGGTGGTCCACTCACCAGGACCTCTGTCTCCTCAACCTTCTGGTGAGGGCTAGATGGTTCTGTAACAACAGGTTCTTCTACCTGGACTTCAGCAGATAGTTTCTGAAGTCTTCTGCGTTTTGGTTTGGGTGGCTGGGCTGCGTTGGAGGCGTCAGTGTCAACTGAGCTCGCCCTCCTGGTAACTCGTTTGGTGGGAGTCCTTCCGATGGGTTTCTCCATTGTAACTTTTGATTTTGTGGACTTCTCTGCTGTGGCAGATGATGGGATCCAGATGGGGTTAGAGCTACCCATCTCCATCAGCGCATTAACAAACACAGGGTCTTTCACCCTTGCAATCAGGTTTGCGAAAATGCCCATTGACATTTCGATCTGGTGCTGATATTTTGGGAAGTGCAGTCTGGTATTAAACTCAGCTACTGTATCCCACTTGTGATGAGGGAAGAAGGATTCTAGCATGAAATTGATTTTGGTCGAGTGTCTTAAACTGCTCCTCTTCACCTCGATCCCAGGACTGCCTCCTTTCACAAAAATAATCATCTTGGCCTCCTTAGCCAAGAGATCGAATAATATCCAGCTCCAGTTAACCGGTAGATCAAGTACGATGGCAGCCAGGATCTTGAACTTCTCGGGAGTGACCTGGTCGTAGGACCCGTTGTGATTCAAGAAGATGCGCTGAATAAATTCAAAGATGATTTTGAACTCAGGAGCGAGTAGTGCCCTTTGGAACATCTTATTCGTGTAGTGAATGGGCACTACCATCACCATTTCCACTGCCTCTTGCAGTTTCTCTTCAGTCAGTTCCCCAAGGCTAAGGCCTTCATCTTTCAACTTATAGACATCATTAATGATGTTTATGACGTTGTAGGTGGTGTTGCTGATGGCGTTCCCTTTGCTAACCCTAATGGTAGCTTCGTTTCCATCCTTCTCTCCCTGCCACGAGAGATAGAACGTGGCGACTTCTTTAGGTAAGAAGTGGAGAGGATGAGTGGTGATAATATTGTGAAATCCTACAAAGAGATCAAAAGAACATATGCGAGCACTATCCTTCCATCAATGAAGTATTAGCGTTCAAAAACAGTTTACAGAATATAATGATTTCAACACAGTCCAAGTGAACATATACATGCAATAGGATAAAGACAATTTTCGATACAGGTTTGAGAGATTGCATGCATGATATAGAGCAGTTAGAGAAAGAAACAGCTCATAAAAATTGAACCTTTGCAGCGCCTAACAAGGTCGAATGCCTTGTCCAGTTTATGAAACCCGAAGGTATCAAGAACTGCGAAAAGGTCTTGATTGATATATGGTTTCAGGAAGTTCATTTGCTCAAGAATTTGCGAAGATTTGGGTGCCATTGTGGTAAAAACAGATTGATTTTTGAAGATTGAGAAATTTTGCAAGAGTGAAAATTTTCGCTAAGTGTTGAAGGAAGAAGAACGGTGTATGTGAGTGATAGATGAACCGCCTTATCAAAATGTATATATATAGGCAGATAAGCTATAAGAAAGTGTAATATTTTAATTGATTAACTTCCCTTTTTCAGCTTTTTCCCGCCTCTTGAGTTATAGACTTAAGGTCTACTCTCTTCTCTTTTTCAACGTTTGATACACGCGCTTTGATCATACGGTTGTAGTGAGGCGCGTTGATTTTGTAACCGTCACTTTCCTTCCTTTTTCTTGAATAGGTAATTATCTCCTCGATCACGTTTTCCAAACACTGTACTAATCATCAAAAATAAAAGATTTGGTATATATATGTCAGTAATTAGATATATATACTATGATTAGGTTGATATGGTCCCCGTATATTGTTGACTTTTCCCCCTTAATCAAGTAGTGGGAATTTTAATAAAAGATTTAATTAATATCCACGTGGCATCAAGTGATCTGGTCCAAATCGATCTCCCAATTAACAAACTGTTGTTAATCGATCTGTTTATGCCACTCTCAAGTTTGATGATCTGTTAATAATTCCCGATTGGAATTTTAAACAATCTGATCATCAATCTTCTATTTTGATGATCTGGTGTCAATTCCCAGTTGGAATTTTACATGATCTATTTTTATCAATCTGGACTAAGTCCATCTGGTTCTAATTCCTTGTTGAAACATGTTGATCTTGTATCTGTTTCCAGTTGGAATTTTATACGATCTGCTCTAAGACTATCTGGTCCTTTCTTCCAAATTCAATAGTCCTAATTTACCACAAAACATCTTGAACCTTTCTTCTGGTAATGCTTTAGTGAGAATGTCAACCCTCTGCATTTCAGTGTGTATTTTCTCAATCTGTACATGTTTTCTTTCAACATGATCTCTTATGAAGTGATGTCTTACGTCCACATGTCTGCATCTGGTATGCAAAACAGGATTCTGTGTGATAGCTATAGCACTTGAGCTATCACAGAAGATGGGTATTTCCTTGACATCAATCTCATAATCTTTAAGCTATTGTCTTAACCACAGTATTTGTGCACAACAACTTCCAGCTGCCATATATTCTGCCTCTGTGGTTGATGTGGCAACAGATGTTTGTTTCTTTGAGAACCAAGAGATCAGTTTGCTTCCTAGAAACTGACACGTACCAGAAGTTGACTTTCTGTCTAGCTTCCATCCAGCATAATCTGAATCTGTGTATCCAGTTAGCTCAAAGTTATCTTCACATGGATACCATAATCCTAAGTGGTCACCCTTAAGATATCTTAATATCTTTTTAGCTGCTTCCATGTGAGACTCTTTGGGATTAGCTTGGTATCTTGCACATACACCTACTGCAAATGTGATGTCAGGTCGACTGGCAGTTAGGTATAGTAGTGATCCTATGATCCCTCTGTATTGTGTAATATTGGCTGGTTTTCCTTCTGGATCAGGATCGATTTTCCCATTAGTCTGCATTGGGATTTTAACTGATCTGCTGTCTTTCAATCCAAATTTTGCTAGTAGATCGTTGATGTATTTTGTTTGATTAATGAAGATACCATCTGGTTCTTGCTTGACCTGCAAACCTAGAAAGTCTTATCAACTGATCCTCTTTGACTTTAATGATAAATAAAGTCTTATCAACTGATCCTCTTCTGAATATAGAATCTAGTAGAAATGTTGATAATGTCTCATACCAAGCTCTAGGTGCGTGTTTAAGACTATAGACTGCTTTTGCCAGTCTGTATACTTTCTGATTTGGATCTGCTTCTTCAAATCTAGGTGGTTGTTCCACATATACTTCTTCTTCAAGAATACCATTGAGGAAAGCACTTTTGACATCCATCTGGTATACCTTGAATCGTCTGTGTGCAGCATATGCTAAGCATAGCCTGATTGCTTCTAGTCTGGCTACGGGAGCAAATGTTTCATCAAAATCAATGCCTTCTTGTTGATTATAGTCTTTAGCTACTAATCTGGCTTTGTTTCTGACTACTTCACCATTCTCATCCCGTTTATTTTTGAACACCCATTTTACACCTATGACACCTTGGTGTTTGGGTCTGTCCACTAGATACCAGACTTCATTCCTTTTGAACTCATTGAGTTCTTCTTGCATTGTTGTTATCCAATCTGCATCTTGTAGTGCTTCATGAGCATCAGATGGTTCTATGCGAGATAGATAACAACTTAGCAAAGCACTTTCTCCATGCATCCTTCTGGTTTTCACACAATCTGATGGGTTCCCAACGATCTGTTCTGGAGGATGATCTTGTATCCATCTCCTTCTCCTGGTCATCTCTTCAGGGTGTGATGTAGAAGATGTTTGAAATGGGTTCTCATTTTGATTTTCTTCTGGATTTGAGCTTTCAGATTGACCATTTTCTGCAATGACTGTTTCAATGCTTGATGATCTGTTTTCATCCAGATCATGTTGAGTTGTTCCCCCTTGCTGTATGATCTCTTCAGCAATGGGAGCTGTACAAATTTCTTCATCATCTACCTTTGAATTCCATATTAGGATGTCTTCTAGCAGAATCTCATTCGATTTTCTAGTAGTCATCTGGTTATTTGTCTGTTTTTCATCCTGTGACCTGTACTCAATAATGGGCTCATCAAAAACAACATGAGGTGTTACCTCCACAACATGAGAGTTCTTATTGTAGACTCGATATGCTTTACTAACATCAGAATATCCTAAGAATATTCCAGGGTCAGTCTTGCTATCAAAAGTCTTCAATTGAGATTTCCCATGATTATGTATGTAACACAAACAGCTAAAAGTACGAAGGTAGGAGATCTTAGGCTTTCTATTGTTCCATATCTCATATGGTGTCTTTCCATGTCTGAGTGTGATGGATGATCTGTTTTGAGTATAGCAGGCTGTGTATATGGCTTCTGCCCAGAACTTCTTTGGTAGATTGGTTGCATTAAGCATTGTGCGAGCTGCTTCTTTTAGAGATTTGTTTCTCCTTTCTTCAACACCATTCTGTTGAGGGGTTCGAGCAGCAGATGTTTGTTGAGTGATCCCCATCTTGTTGCAGTATGCTTCAATCTTTTGGTTGAGAAATTATGTTCCTCGATCTGTTCTGATAGAGGTTATACTCATCTCCTTATGTTTGGAGATTTTGTGTAGAAAATCAGGGAGTTTGTCTAAGGTGTAATCATCTATGATTACTAAGGTGTATTTTCTCCCATTTATACTTAGAGGTTTGACTGGACCAAACAAATCTAAATGCAAAAGCTCTAGTGTCCTTGATGTTGAGTGAGTTGTTTTGCTAGTAAAAGATGATCTGGTCTGCTTTCCAGCTTGACAAGCCTCACATATATGATCTTTATCATATATCTGTTCTGGTAGACCTTCCACTAGTCTTTCTTTAGCAATCTTGTTGATTGTATTAAATTTTAGGTGGCTTAATCTCTTATGCCATAACCAGCTGGTTTCTGATACAGTCTTAGTGACTAAGCAGGTTTCGATCTGGTTTGTCCATTGGACAATATATAGTCTATCCTGCAGTTTACCGGTAAGGAGTATCTCATCTCCTTCCTTATTCTTCACAAGACAATTGTTAGTATCAAAGATGATCTGATTACCATTAGCACAGAACTGACTTACAGAAAACAGATTGTGGCTAAGACCTTCTACATACGAAACATTAGAGATTGTAGTCTTGCCAACTTTTATATTTCTATATCCTCTAGTGTATCCTTTTGAGTTACATCCAAAGGTGACCTGTGGTCCTGGTTTCTCTATGTAATCTGTTAATAGGTTCTTGTCACATGTCATATGCTTTGAACAACCGCTATCTATGATCCAGATTGCTCCTTTAGCTATCTTGCTTCTTCTTGCAGTCTTCTGATCCTGCAATTAATTACACTTAGCTACCCTTCAACGCTTGGGTGCTTGGTTATTAGCAAATGTTCCTTTTCAAATCCAGAACATTCTTAGGTTAGGAACAGAGATATAACATGTAATGATATTCCCATCATTATCAACTTTAGACAGAGAGTGAATTTCAGATGGATGGTATCTCTCTATTTCATCATTCTTCAAATTCTTCTTACAAGGAACTGTCCTGTTGACAATTCTTATCCTGTTGACATTTTCGTTTTGAGTATAATCTGTTTCTGTGTGACGAGCTGGTTGACCCTTTATTTGGATGACCGTTCTTGTTCTTCAAGTCTTTTACTTGATCTGGTATTTGCTTCCTTTCTGGTACAAAGCTTATGGTTCCCGAAGACTTTTCTGAATGACCTGGATAGCCTAGTCCATATGTGCCCTTTTGCTGCATATTGATTAGTAGTTTAGCACGTTCGTCGCTTTTGTAGATCATTTCTTTGCCTTTCTTTATCTTCTTTTCAGCAACATTGTTTCTTGTAATAAGATCCTTCACTTTTGAATTCAATAAATGAATCTCACTATCTTTTCCTTTGATCTGTTCTTCCAGATCATTTCTTTTAGCAACAAATTGAGTGTTTGTTGTACTATGTAAGTCCTCAGATTTCTTCAATCTGTCATTTTCTTCAACAACTTCTCTAAACAATCTCTTGATGCTCGAATAGCTTTTGAACATCTCATTGACCTCATCCCAAGTGTATTCACCTTGATCTTCTATTTCCTGTTCCAGATCATTATCATTTGAAGAGGTAGAGTTGCAGGAATTTACCTCAACTTCGTCCAGACCGTTGTCTAGTCCCACATAGCATTCATCCCAGCCTTCTTCATCATTGGCAAAGAATGCTTCATCATTCTCTGATGAGCTGTCTGAAAAATGACTCGAGCTGCTTGAATCTTGTTCAGCTAACATGGCCTTGCGCTCGTATTTGAGTTTACGATCTCTTTTTTCTCTCAATTCTTCTCTTTGGCTTTTGGATAGATCAGGACAGTCTGTTTTGAAATGACCTGTTCTGCCACAACCAAAGCAGGTATAATCTGTAGAGTTAGGTGTTTTAGAGATTTTACCAGTCTGCTGTTTTGATTCTTCCTTGTTATCGGATCGATCATTGTCACGCTTCTTGTAAAATTTGTTTTTATTGTCTTTATAGAAGCGTCTGTATTTCTTCGATCTGATCTCCATTTTGTCCATACGTTTGACTATCATTGCAAACTCTTTTAACAATTTGTCATATCCTTTCTCTTCATCTGGAGAAGCAGATTCAGAAAGATCATCTGGTTTGCTCTTCGCTTTGAAGGTTACTTCTTTCTCCTTCTTTGAGCTGCTTTCTGCCTTTTTGGACAGATGATCTGGTCCACGAATTCTTTGTATATCACATTCGTGACCTTCAAGGTGATCAAACAATGCTTCTGTAGACAGTTCATTGAAATCTGCACGAAGAGGTTGCATTGCAGCATAGATCTCCCAGCTAGGTGGAAGAGCTCTGAGTACTTTCATGTTCTTCTCCCTTTGAGTATCTTATTGAATGCAAATATCTCAAGGAGAATTCCAGTGAATCTCATCTTCATTTGTTCTATTGTCTCGCCTGGTTTCATCTTGAATTCATCATATTTGGTGCAGGCTAGAGATAACTTGTTCTCAATCATAACTTCAGATCCTAAACACAAGTCTCGTAGGGCTTCCCACATCTCTTTGGCAGTATCCAAATCTTGGATTTTGGCCAGATGTACCCCTTTGACTGTGCTAGATATGATTCTTTAGCAAAGTCATCCAGATTGGCTTCGCATCGTTCTTCTGCAGTGTATTTTCTTGGATCTTTGGGAACTATCTGTGTAGTTACCCCGGTTGCATTGGTTACTGTCACTTCTTCAGTGATCTGCAGTGGACCTTCTTCAATGACTTTCCACATCAGATAGTGATGGGTTTTGAGTGCCATCTTGATTCTGAAGCTCCATTCTCTATAACCTTGGATAGAGAATTCTTCGCAAGCCCTGACAACAGAAGATTCCATAGCAGATAGAATGCACGTGAATGAAAATAGGTTTTCCTAGATCTATTCAAGTTGACCACGCAGGTATTAATCTTGTGAAACAAAAACAATGGTCGTTTGAACCATTGCTCTGATACCACTTGTTGGTCCCGAAAGAGCAAGGTTTGGTGTATGGGGGGGGGATACACCAAATACAAACTTTTCAGTTTACTTGACAAATTTTATGAGAGTTCAAGCTATTTTGTATAAGAAATTGCTCGGCAGATGACTAAACAGATTGATACACAGATTTCTCGGTTAGTGAAAACACTTAGCCAATAATAAGAGTGATCTTATTACTTTCTGAGTGTTGAGTGTGCGGAATAATGGTGGATTTAATGAGTGCTCTTGTTTAGAAAACCTTAGGAATTATTCAGATTGTTAAGCAGATTGATTGAGATGCAGATTTATATGGTAGTGCAGATGATTAGAATAATAAACAACTGAAAGTAAATATGCAGGAATGTAAATAACACAGTTGTTTAACGTGGTTCGGGAAATCCCTACATCCACGATCTGGTCAAAACTAGACCAGATTATCCACTACTAGGATACTCTGCTTGTTTATACTCGTGGAGAACGAGTCACAAGTATCTATCAAAACTAGAGAGATACTTATGCACAAAATAAGGGTCGTGTCCCTTTACAACAGATTACCTCTACGTTACCACTAGAAAACTACTAGCTAGCAGGGTGATCTCCTTTCTCTCGATAAGACAGACTTGAATCGAGGTTGATTGGTGTGATGTAGAATCACAATTCTTTTGAAGCTCTTAATCTGGATCAAGCTAGATAGCTTGAGAGTAAGTTGATAGTATAGCTTGCGTGCGTTGTATATCTGTCCAGATTTGAACCTCAAATATATATAGGCATTGAATTGAAAATTCTAGCCGTTGTTAATTGGCGTGAGATTGATGGTATATTGCCAATCAATGTTGTCCATCATATCTCTTCTTGCCTTGCATAAATGTTGACTCAATCCTTAAGTTATGGAAAGCAGATTGCCAACGGTTTCTTTCCTTCTATGTGTCAACCGAAGATTCTCTTTCCAATCCCTGTTGGATGAACTTTAATTTTGTCGTGGCAAGATGGTATGATGTGTAGGATGATGTCATCTGGAGGTTTGATGACTCAATCGATCTGGTGCTTCGCTGTTACTCTCGATCTGTTCATCGATCTGTTCGCTGTCTGTTACAGCAGATCGATTCCTTTCTTGGCTTGAAATCTTGGCCCTTCGTCCTTTACTATATATAGAGTTGACTTCTATAGGAATAATTCCCTTACATGTCAAGTCATCTCCTAATCTGTTCTTTAACAGAATTCACTTTAAGAGTAGTGATCTGCTTTACATATAGAACAACTTAATAAAAAAATAACTAAGTGTGTTTCGAAGGATCATCATCAAAACCAAAAATACATTAGGGTTCCCAACAGATGCTGAAGACCTAGATTACATCAGGGTCAGAGAGGGAGTGTACGAAAGTGTCCAGATGATCTCTGATGGAACAAGAGCAAAGATGAAGAAGCAACAAGAAGAAAAGAAGAAGAGCAGATAGATACATCATTTCACATCTTTCACTATCTGTAATTCTTACACCTCTTTTGTCTTGAACTCTGTAACCCATCTGCTCTACATCTATGAAAATTATTTAGGTTTCTGATGACAAAATCTTATTGTTTAGAACATATATAACTACTATTAATCGTTATAACCAAATAACGAAAACATTAACAATCAGGCCTTTTAAACCAGATCACTCTGGATGCTTAAATTATGATGATATTGTAAAGTATGGTTTCGACATCATCAAAAAGGGAGAAATTGTTGGGAACCCTAAAGTATTTTTGGTTTTGATGATGATCTCTCGAAACACACTTAGTCTTTACAGCTTTAATTAGTGTCAAGTTGTTCTACATGTTAACAGATCACTACGCATAAAGTGAATTCTGATAGAGAATAGATTAGGAGATGACTTAGCATGTAAAGGAATTATTCCTATAGAATTCATTTCAATAATTGTCTAGGTTGAAGACCAAGATATTTTTTCAAAGAGAAGAAATCGATCTGTTATGACAGTCATCGACCAGATCGATAGAGTCATCAAACCACCAGATGACATCATTCTACACATCATATCCACTTACCACGTCAATATTGAAATCCATCCACATAGGTTTGGAAAAAGAATCCTTGATTGACACGAAGAAGGAAAGTAATCACTATCGATCTGCTTTCCATTCATAGAGGATTCAGTCAATACTTCTACAAGGCAAGAGCAGATATGTTGGACATCATTGATTGGCAATCTACAATCAATCCCGCGCCTATCAACATCGGCTAGAATTTCAAATTCAAAGCTATATATATTTGGAGCTCAAAGGTCTGAAGATATATGCGCTACATCAACAAAAACACTTTCAAGCAATCAATCTCTACGTCAGACTAAAGCTTCAAACAGCTTATCGAGAGAAAGGAGATCACTCTGCTAGCTAGTAGTTTTCTAGTGGTAACGTAGAGGTAATCTGTTGTGTTTGAAACTTGTGACTCGTTCTCCATGAGTATAAAGAAGAAGAGTATCCTAGTAGTGGATAATCTGATCTAGTTTTGATCATATCGTGGACGTAGGGATTTCCCGAACCACGTTAAACAACTGTGCCATTTATCTTTCCGCATATTTATTCAGTTGTTCACCTATTCTAACCCCTTTCACTATCATTTAATCTGCATCTCAATCAACCTGCCTTAACGATCTGGATTATACTTAAGGGTTTCAAATAAGAGCACCAACTAAGTCCACCATATTTCCGCACACACAATACTTTGAAAATAATAATATCACTCTTATTATTGTCTAAGTATTTACACTAGAGAGCAACTTGTTTGGATTGATTTGCAATCGATCTGTTGATCGATCTGGTCAGTCATCTGTCGAGCAATCTCTACTTTAAGAATAGCTTGAACTCTCTGATAATCAACCAAGTAAACTGAAAATTTGGTGTTTTGTTCGCCCCCCCCCCCCCCATACACCAAACCTTGCTCTTTTGGGACCAACATAATTATCCTAAGGTTATATAATAATAATAATTAGTCAATTTGGATAATAATGATAAGGATTCTCAATACTAAACAATAAGGAAGATTATCTCATACTAACTCTCATTTATAATGAGATTTAAATAGGAATTAACATTATCAATTTGCTAATTGATATTTGATTTATAAGTGTAATTTAATTAATTACGAGATATCTAATATGAGATAGTTCTATCGAAAAGTGCGGGGCATTACACATAATCTCTAACTTAGTGATCTGTAAGGGAAAAGTTCATTCTCTGTGCTGGTCAGGTCAGGTTCACTTCTAGCGTCTTGTCCAATGTTGCTCCTAATGTTGATAAGAACAACTGGGTGTGGAACAAGTTGTGTCTAAGTTGCTCTTAATGTTCAAAAGACTAACTAAACCAGATGACTTCCTATAGGACATAATAGGTAACTTATTTTGGTACTTTACATTTTAGTCATCAACTAATCTGTTCTAAGAGGTTGGTTTTCTATAGATAAGACTTTATAACTTAGTCTTTTCATTACAACGTACCAACACTAAAATAAAATCAGGCTTGCTCCCTATTAGGTTCACTTTTAAATTAAGTTATCTCCATGTTATAATTTGAGCAGGCTAGGTCTAACAACCAAGACATAAAATAAATCTAAGTGTTTGTTTCGAAAGAACATCATTAAAATAAAATATTGTGAGGGTTTCCAACATCTCTCAATACTAAAATAGAAGAAGTAAACTTCAACTACACATCTCTCACGAAAACGGCCACCACTCTTGTAGTATCACCCAAAGAGATAGAAATTTCATCTTTCTTAAATAGTCTAGTTCACAAGAATTCCTGCGAGTCACACCAAACATGGCATGTGGCTCCCATATCTACCACCAAGACTGGGAAGAACTAGTCATCAAACATGTTTCCACTACTAAGGCACAAGATGTATCTCAATTATTTCCCCACTTCTCATGAAGTAGACAATCAGATTTACAGTATCGTATGTGACCACACTCGAGAAATTTTCCGGTTTGTTTTCTCTTGGCGACCAAACTTCCTCCTTCCACATTTGTATTTAGGAAAATTGGAGAGCATTCTTCGTCAAGAACAAACCCAATGTCATCAATAATCAGGACATTATCCGAATCATTAAATAGTCAATACATTAAGGACCTTCGATTACAATCTCATTAAATGTCGAGGTAAGTGAGTTGAAAGTCATGCTTATAGAACTGAGAATAATATAAGCATTCTATCATCAAAACAAGCTCAAACGCAGGTAATCAAAAAACCTTTAAATAAAATGATTATGCATTGAATATTTTGTTTAAATACAAATCATGCAAGCACGAAGTGTGATTGATTACACCTTTTTATTAAAACATTTTTACTGGTCACACAACACAAATGTTGGAGGCTGTGTGAAGACCTATTTTTTGAAATATATTTAATATTGTGAATTTTGAATTTGTAGGTCTTTTAGTTAGAGTTGTTTAATTATTAAGGATTATATATATATCTTATAGATTATTATATTATAATATAATCCTAACCCTAGCTATACATTACTTCTATATATATTACTTAAACCCTTATTTACTTTTCCACATCCTCCATCACAATCAGTCGTCCCCCTCTCCCACCTACTCCAACCTATAACTTTCAGATTTATTAGAGTTCATTTAAGCCCGATTTCAGGATCTTATAATTTTCTATGGTCTGTTTATTAATGTGGAAGTACTTTATCAGGTAAGGGATGTCTATCATGATTAATGTATTTGCTACTATTTTTATTGAATATGTGACTTGTTATGTTGAAATGTCAAATACGCTACCTATGAAAAGTCTTGCGCAAGCGTACAGGCTAAGGGCTCACTAAAGGGTCTAGGATTTGAAAGGCTCATTGGGCTAAAAGTGCACCATGCAATACATGATACATTAAATGTCAGGGATTCAGTAAAGGGTCCGAGATTCGAAATGAGTCCTTAGGGTAAAAGCCCACTGTGCAATGCGTGATATATTATACGTGCATCTACATAATTTGTTGTGTATCATTTAAATATGAGATGTTACATTTCCTCTTAGTGAGTATGTGGATATAATCACCTCTTATATTATTATCTTTACAGGCTAAAGAGTCTAGCAGTGGTGTGGTGGCAGTAGTATGACCATTGTTTTTAATTGACTTACATCAAGTTTTATCTTATTTTATTTCCCATTAAGAGATATTCATGATGATTTGATTTTAGACAAAATTTACCATTATTTATTATTTAGATTAAAATTTTATTTATAAGCTTCCGTGCTATATTTATTTAAAAAATATTATGTTAATGAGATTTAACAGTTATTTTTATGGTTGATAAAATAGTATTTTAACTTGAGAAAAACGTGACGTTACAGGCCACGCTTCGATGCTATAACTGATTAATCATACTTAAGCTCATATTTGATAGGAAATAATATGAGCATTACTCTTTCAAAGAAAAGAAAAAACTCATTCTTGAAGAGAGATGCATTCGGATGATGAATTAGGCTCTGATACTCGCAGATGTAAAAAAGGGTGGGTAGGGTTCAGAGAATGGGATCTGAGTTCATCTCACCTCTAAATGTGTCACCTCTGGAATCTGTCTGGAGGGGTCTGGGTCTGCTATGTATGATAAGCCCGTTTCTAGTACTGCCTGACATGTGTCACTCACGTATCTTACATATATCAGAGTTATAGAAAATATGCGGCGATAGCGCCTAACCGCCATAGAGGGGACCATTATAACGTGGTAAAATATAATTGGTCGATGTTGATTTACATACACTATTTACACCTTGTACGTCTGAGTTACTTTACCGATTTACCCTTTATATACCTAGCTGTATGTTGGTCCCGAAAGAGAAAGGTTTGGTCTATGGGGGGGGGGGGACACCAAATACCAACTTTTCAGTTTACTTGACTAATTAACTAAGAGAGATTAATCTTTCTCGAAGGAGATTGCTCAAGATGACAGACCAGATCGTTTGGTGATCTGTCCAGGCAGATTCTCTCTTTTGAGTTACGCTAAGCAGATAGCAAGAGTGATCTTGTAATCTAACCGATTTTATGCGGAATGAGGTGGACTTAGTCGATTGCTTTTATTAGAAAACCTTTTGAAAATCTTAATCAGATCGATTAACAGATGGATTAAAGTTATGCAAGTTGAATACAAGTACAGGGTTAGAGAATAAACTGGTTCTCATGAACTGAGTTGTGATCTCGTTCTCATAACTTCCTAATGATGTTAACTGTCAATCTGGTTGACGATCTGTTTCTAACGATCTCGATGGTAAGCTGTTCTACTTCATTCTTTTCTTCATGGACTACCACCATTAGTGATTTGAATTTCTTCAATTTGCTATATGATCTGATTTTGACGATCTGGTCTCAATCTAATTCTTTCATCAAGATTTAATAATCCTAGCTTTCCACATAGCATTTTGAATCCTTCTTCTAGTAGTGCCTTTGTCAGTATATTAGCTCGTTGAACATCAGTGTGTATCTTCTCCATCTGGATGTGCTTCCTTTCTACATGATCTCTTAAAAAAAAATATCTCACATCAACATGTTTGCACCACGTGTGTAGAACTATATTTTGTGTTATGGCAATAGCAATCGAACTATCACAGAATATAGGTATCTCCTTTACATCAATCTCGTAATCCCTGAGCTGCTGCTTTAACCAGAGTATCTGTGCGCAACAGCTTCCAGCAGCCATATATTCTGCCTTAGTTGTTGATGTAGCAAGATATGTTTGTTTCTTTAGAAACCAAGAAATTAGCTTGTTTCCAAGTAACTGTCATGTTCTGGTGTTGACATTCTATCCAACTTGCATCCCACATAATCTGAATCTGAATAACCTGTTAACTCAAAGTTGTCCTCACATGGATACCATAATCCAATATGTGTTGTTCCTTTAAGATATCTTAATATCTTCTTGGCAGCTTCCACATGTGACTCCTTGGGGTCGGCCTAGTATCTAGCACATACTCCAACTGCAAAAGTAATGTCAGGTCGACTAGCAGTTAAGAATAGTAAAGAACCAAAAATGATATCATCAACGTATATCTGTACCAAAAGGATATGTTCTTTGACTTTGATTATGAAAAACGTCTTGTCAACAGAACCTCTTCTGAATCATGATTCCAGCAAAATTGTTGATAATGTCTCATACCACGCTCTGGGTGCTTGTTTCAATCCATAAACAACTTTGGCTAATCTATACACCTTCTGGTCTGGATTGCCTTCTTCAAAACCAGGTGGTTGTTCTACATACACTTCTTCTTCAAGTATACCATTTAGGAATGCACTCTTGACATCCATATGGTACACTTTGAATCTCTTGTATGTTGCATATGATAGGAACAATCTGATTGCTTCCAATCTGGCAACCAGTGCAAATGTTTCATCAAAATCAATGCCTTCTTGTTGATTGTATCCTTTTGCAACTAATCTGGCTTTTTTTCTGACAACTTCACCATTCTCATCTCGTTTGTTCTTGAATACCCATTTAACACCTATAACACCCTGGTGTCATGGTCTGTCTGCAAGATACCACACTTGGTTTCTTTTAAACTCATTGAGTTCTTTTTGCATAGCAATTACCCAATCTGCATCTTGTAGTGCTTCATATGCATCTAATGGTTCAACACGAGATAGATAGCAAATTAGGAGTGCACTCTCTCCATGAATCCTTTTGGTCTTCACACGATCTGAAGGGTTCCCAACAATCTGATCTGGAGGATGGTGTTCTTGTATCCATCTCCTTCTACTGGACATCTCTTCTTCTGATATCTCAAGTTCTGGCTCTTCTGTTGGTTCCTGAAATTCAGGGTGTGCTGTTGAAGTTGCTTGGAAAGGATTTTCATCTTCTGGTTATTTGAACTCAATCTCTTGATTGTTGTTCCAACTATTAATGTTTGTTTATTCATCAGGTTGACTTTGAGAATGTTCAGATTCCACTGGTTCACCATCATCTGGGATTGATCTGGTTTGGTCCAGATCGATGTGAGTAGTCCCCCCTTGATGTGTACTGGTCTCAGCAATAGGTTGAACATCAATCTCATCCTCTTCTGTTGAATTCCAGATCATGATATCTTCAAGTAATATCCCACCTGATCTCCTATTATTGATCTGATTGCGAACCTGTTCGTCACCTATTTCACTGTATTCAAGAATAGTTTCATCAAATACAATTTGAGGTGTTACCTCCACAACATGAGTTTTCTTATTGTAAATCTTATAAGCCCTCCTAACATCAACATATCCTAAAAATATTCCAGGGGCAGCTTTGCTATCAAAGGTTTTCAATTGAGATTTCTCATTATTATGATTGTAACACGTACAACCAAAGGTACGAAAATACTGTATCATGGGCTTTCTGTTGTTCCAGATCTCGTATGGTGTTTTCACATGTCTGAGAGTTATCACCGATCTGTTTTGTGCATAACAAGCCGTGTAGATGGCTTCTGCCCAAAACTTCTGAGGTAATCTGGTTGCATTCAGCATGGTGCGAGATGCTTCCTTTAATGATCTGTTTCGCCTCTCAATTACGCCATTCTGTTGAGGTGTTCTTGCTACAGATGTATGGTGAGTTATACCCATCTGGTTGCAATATCCCTCAATCTTCTGGTTTAGAAACTCTGTCCCTCGATCTGTTCTGATTGTCACAGAGGTTTACTTTTTCTTGGTGATCTTGTTGAGAATGTTTCGCAGATGTTTCTTTCTTCTTGAACAAAAAGATAACCCAAATGAATCTTGAGTAATCATCAATGATAATGAGAGTGTACTTTCTTCAATTTATACTTAATGGCTTAATTGGGCCAAATAAGTCTAAGTGTAGTAACTCCAATAATTTAGAAGAGGAGTAAGCTGCTTTGCTGGTAAAAGATCACTTGGTCTGCTTCCCAGCTTGACATGCTTCACAAATATGGTCTTTGTCCTACACTTTCTCTGGTAATCCTTCGACTAGCATATCTCTTGCAATCTTATTGATTGACTTAAAGTTGAGATGGCTAAGTCGCTTGTGCCATAACCATCTTGTCTCAGAGATTGTCTTAGTAACTAGACAAGTCTTGATCTGGTTTGTCCATTGCACAATGTACAATCTGTCTTGTAATTTTCCGGTAAGAAGAATTTCATTTCCTTCCTTATTTCTCACAAAACAATTGTTAGCATAAAAAAAAAATCTGATTTCCATTTGCACAAACTTGGCTAACAGAAAACAGATTATGACTAAGACCCTCAACATAAGATACATTAGTGATGGTGGTCTTGCCAATCTTGATATTACCATATCTTCTGTTATAACCTTTTGAGTTACAACCAAAGGTTACCTGTGGTCCTTCTCTTTCCACATAATCTGATAGAGAGTTCTTGTCAAATGTCATATGCTTCGAACATCCACTATCAATGATCCAGATAGTCCCTTTTGCTACTTATCCTCTTCTTCCAGCTCTTCGATCCTGCAATTATATATACTTAGTTACCCTTTCAACTACTAGGTGCTTGGTTAGTAGCAAATGTCCCTTTAGGAAATCAGATTAACTTAGTGTTAGGAACACATATGTAACAGGTAATTTGTCTTCCTGCATCATCTGTTCTTGATATGGCTTTGTAAACAGATGGATGGTTTCTCTCAACATTATCCCAGTTGATCTTCTTCTTCTTGGTTGATGAGGTTCAGGTAGAGACCTTTTGTTTCTTGTCTCTGTTTTTCTTGACGTAGTGAGCAGACCCTTTATCTGATAATATCTCTTATCTCCTGCTTCTTACATTATCATCTTCTGTGGTTGATTATTCTTGTTCTTCAGATCTGTGACTTGATCTGGTATGTTCTTCCTTTCAGCCACAAACTTGGTTTCACTTGTTTTTCCAGTGTAACCTAGTCCAGCTGTTCCTCTTCTTTGCATGTCAATGATCATACCAGCTCATTCTTGGCTTTTGTTGATCTTGCTCATGTTCTCCATGGTCTTCATCAGTTTTTCTTCAACAATTTTTTTCTATTTATCATGTCCTTCACTTTGGAATTGTAGATCTCTACATCCTTGGTCTTGATCTGTTCTCCCAGATCATTTACTTGAGCAGAGAACTTGATGTTTTCTTCACTCAAAAACTTTACTCTCTCATTAAGCTTGTCATTCTCCTCAAGGACTTCAGAAAATAATTTCTTTATACTTCTGTAGCTTTTGAACATTTCATTGATTTCTTCCCATGAGACTTCAGGTCCATCTTCATTTCCTGAATCATAGATAGGTTTATTTGAAGAGATAGATACCTGAGAGTTTACCTCGATCTGGTCGAGTCCATTGTCAATTCCCATGTAGCATTCATCCCAATCTTCTTCTTTGTCTTCCACATAGAATGCCTCATCATTTTCAGATGAACTATCAGATAGATGACTCAAGCTGCTAGAGTCTTTTTCAGCCAGCATAGCTTTGCGTTGAGCTTTAAGCTTTCGATCTCTTTTTGCTTTTAGTTCTTCTCTCTGACTTTTCGATAGGTCAGGACAGTCTCTTTTGAAGTGACTTGATCTGCCACAACCAAAGCAAGTATAGCCAGTAGAGTTAAATGTTTTACCATTACTCTTTTTTTCCCATTTGCTATCAGATCGATCTTGCTCTCTATTCGTATGATATCTACTCTTGTTGTCTTCGTAGAATTTGTGATATTTCCTCGATCTAACTTCCATTTTATCCATCGTCTTGGCATTCATAGCAAACTCCTTGAGCAGCTTGTCATAACCTCCTTCTTCTGCTGCAGCAGGTGCTACTGATTCATCTGCTACACACTTAGCTTTGAAGGCTACTTCTTTCTCCTTCTTGGAGTTGCTTTCATTCTTTTTTCTTGACGCATGATCTGGTCCATGAATTCTTCTAATATCATATTCATGTACAACTAGATGATCAAAAAGTGCTTCAACTAACAGATCATTCAAGTCAGCACGTAGTGGTTGCATTGCAGAATATATCTCTAGCTTGGTGGCAACGCTCTGAGTATCTTGAAATTTTTCTCTCGCTGAGTGTACTTGTTCTTGTTAAATGCAAAAACTTCAAGTAGTACTTCAATGAATCTGTTCTTCATCTGCTCGATGGTTTCTCCAGGCTTCATCTTGAACTCATCAAATTTGTTGCATGCCAGAGATAACTTGTTCTCGATCATGGCTTCTGAACCTAAGTTGAGTTCTTGCAGTGCCTCCCACATTTCTTTGGCTGTATCCAGATCTTGGATCTTGGCCAGATGGACTTCTTTAACAATGCTAGAGATAATTCCTTGTGCAAAATCATCCAGTTTATTTCACGTTGTTCTTCTGATGTATACGTTCTGGGATCTTTGAGCACGGTTTCTTTGACTGCACCAATTTCTGTGATGCGAGTCTTCTCTTCGTATATGGCTAATGATCTTTCCTCTATCACTTTCCACATCAGACAATGATGAGCTTTTAGACACATCTTGATTCTGAAACTCCATTCTTTGTATCCTTGGATGGAGAATTCTTTACATGCCCTAATAACAGAAGATTCCATAGTTACAGATAAGATGCTAGTGAATGAAAAAGGTTTTCCTAGATCTATTCAAGTTGACCATGCAGGTTTCAACCTTGTGAAATAGAAACAATGGTCCTATGAACCACTACTCTGATACCACTTGTTGGTCCCGAAAGAGCAAGATTCCTTAAAAATGACTGACCTAATCGATACACGGTCTATCCAGATTAACTCTCTTGTGAAAACACTTAGCAGATAGAAAGAGTAATCTTATTATCCAACAAAGTGTTGTGTGCGGAAAATGGTGGACTTAGTCTGTGCTCTTTATTAGAAAACCTTTGCAAATCTTAACTGAATAGTTTAGCAGATTGATTAAGAATGCAGATTGTATGGACGTGCTGGTAAGTGACCAAACAACTGAAAGTAAATATGCAGAATATAAATAACACAGTTGTTTTACGTGGTTCAGGAAATCCCCTACAAACTGGATTAGATATCCACTACTAAGATACTCTCTTCTTTATACTCGCTGAGAACAAGCCAAAAGTTTCAAACACAATCTGGTTGAAACTTATGCACGAATAAAGGTTGTGTCCCTTTATAACTTACAGTATACAGCTGCAATAAGATATCTTCAAGTTAAATACCTAGAAAACTACTAGCTAGCGAAGCTATCTTCCTTCTCCTTCTCAATAAGACAGACTTGAATCGAGTGGTGTGATTTTGATCACAAATGACTTAGAACACAATCTGGTACGTTGAAATCTTCTCAAAGAATTCTTCATTGAGTGAGTTGATTTATGAGTAGAGTAACCGCTTGAAAATGATCTTGAAGTATTTGTACTCTTCCAGTCTTGGTTCCAAGCTTTTATAGGTGTAGAATTTGAAATTCTAACTGTTGGTCTTGATTGGCTTGAAGTAAATGTTGATTGCCAATCAGTAATTCGAATCCCAAAATATATCATCTTGCCTTGTGTGAAAGGTTGACCAATCCCTTGAAATATGGAAAGCAGATCGTGATTGATGCTTCTTTCCTTTTTCGCACAGTGATTGATTCTCCTTCCAAACTTGATCTCCAATAGATAAGGTTCCATCTTCGTGAGATCTGCTGAAATGGCAAGGTTATTTGGATTCACATAAGTACATCGATCTTGTCCAACATTTGGTCTAGGCTGGCTCACTTTATGGTAAGGATCTGGTCATAGCAGATTGACATCGATCTTGTCCAACATCAATATGTTTCAACAAAATGCTCCAAAGCATGGTTGCAATCTTTGTGAAATATTTCTCAGCAACCAGATCGAGTGGCCATCGATCAGATCATCTGCTTGCTTGTAGTCTGTTGTTGATCTGGTCCTCGAACAGAATAAAGACAGAATGACTTCTATAAGATGTATTCCTTTACATTTCAAGTCATTCTATAATCTGATCACAAATCATGTTCTCTCATCAGATTCACTTTATATGACAGTGATCTGGTACAAGTAGAACAGATTACAACCTAGAAAACAGAATTAAATTTAAGTGTGTTTCGAGAGAACATCATCAAAACTAAATAGTGTGGGGTTCCCAACAATTATGCTAGTTGAATGCAAGTGCAGGGTTAGATAATAAACAACTGAAAATAAAAAATGTGTAAAGTAAAGCACATAGTTGTTTTTACGTGGTTTGGGAAACCCCCCACATCCACGGTCCAATCAAAAATAAATAGGATATCCACTACTTGGATACTCTCTTCTTTATACTCAATGAGAACGAGCCACAAGTTCCAATCAAAACTAGAGTGAAACTTATGCACGAATAAGTGTCGAGTCCCTTTACAACTTGCAGTTAAATCTACTACAAGTACCTTCACGTAATCCAGCAGAAAACAACTAGCTAGCGAACATATCTTCCTCCTTCCTCTCGATAAGACAGACTTCAATCGACTTTGGTGTGATTTTAATCACGAACGGCTCGAACAGGTTTTGGATAGTGAAATCTCCTCATCGAATGCTTTGTTGATTGAATAGATTTCTTGGTAGAGTATCAACTTTGTATGTTTTCATGTAAGTCGTCAGTACTCTTCCACATCTTATTCAAATCATTTATAGGTGTAGAATTTTGCATTCTAATCATTGAGCTTGATTGGCGTTTAATAAAATATATGAATCCCAGAATATATCCTCTTGCTTTGTAGAAGTGTTTGACCGAATCTCTGTTTTATGGAAAGCAGATAGATTGATTGATGTCCTTCCTTTCTCAATCTATGATTGATTGTATTTCCTTCTTTGTGAGATATGATGATGTGGCAAACGAGGTGGGATTCGCTCTAGGTCCATCCAGTATTAATTTGTATACCAGATGATTAGATGATCTGTAACGGGACAGGTTCACTCTCTGATGTTGATCTGGTCAACCAGATTAAGTCCAATCTGGTTCAGGTGGTCTGGTCGAATCATGCTCCAATGAATCTTGACAATTTTTGGGTCAAGCTGCTTCAGACCAAATTGAGTGCCCTTCCAAAAGAACATATGTTTGCTATCGGTGCACTGGTCTGCTTCTTCGAACAGAAGACTATCTACACATATGATTTGTAATACCCTCAAAATTTTAATTAGTACTTAACTGCTAATTGTGGAATTAAAAAGGCTTTGCATCCTTAAGAGAATATATTTATGAGATTAAGAAGAGTTTGAGAAATCTATTATATGATTTAGAAGAAAGAATTACGATTATTCTGTTAAGAAAGAAAATGGAATTTATTAATTCCATATTAGCGATAAAAGAAAGGGGTTGAGATAGAATAAATTCAGACGAAGCATACCCCTCAGAAGAGAAAAATTTTATCTATTAGATAAAATAGAAAAATGGAATTAGAAATTTCATTAAGCTAGAAAACAGATAAAATAAAGAATAAAAATTTATTATTGCAATTTCGGCAATAATTAAATAAGTTTTCGGTTAAAACTCAGTTTGAGAATTCAACAGCTATAGTGATACCCACAAATTATGCCCGATTTTATGATATATATAGAAGAGATTATTATGAATATTTCACTAGAAAAATACCGTTTTAGAAAGAATTTATTTAATTAGGTTTATTTGGTATTTTAAAACTTGAATAAGTTGTTCAAATGAACTCCAAATCACGAACGGTCTGAACCAATGAAATCTAGATGTCGAGATGAATCATCCAGCATTAAAATCTTGAGGCTCGAAAAACGATGAGTCGGGACGTTCTAGAAGGTCCTAGAGATGTGTAGATGATTATTTAATTATTTAATTAAGAAAATATCTTACTTAATGTATAAGAATACTTATCCTTATCATTTTTCATCATCATCCACCTTATTTTTCCTTCATAGAATTCGACCATACCCCCTCCTCCATAACCAAAATTTCTCCTTCCATAATTCAAATTTCTAAGCTAAGTTGAGGTCTAATTTCAAAGAAGAAGTCATCTTTGAGGTACTTATCCATCATCTTTACCTCTTTAGTTAGTAGACATGGAAGAAAGTTTATGTTTTCATCTATGATAAGTTGTGTTCCATAACTTATGAGATATGATGTTAATTCTCACATATGTGATAAAGAAGAGGTAGAATATAATGATTTAAGTAAGGTTTGGAAAGAATTTCAAGAGATGATGAATATTTAGATTTCTCCTAAATCTTCTACATAAACCCTAATTTGATTTTGTAGAATTTGCATGAATTTGCTTGATTTAAGTATGGAAAAGTATCATTAGACATCACTAAGCATGATTAGAGTAAGAAATTAGAGCAAAATCTAAACTTCTTAAATGAAGTGTAAGGACCGAAAATTTATGGCATTTTATTCTATAAGATTTTGATTTTATTTGTTTAAATTGAGAACATATTTGAGCTTATGGGTATGATTAAAGCTTAGATTAATTTATTTAGAATTTTTCAAGCATTGGAAATGAATTTTCAAAATTTAGTTGATTATGGAGTTTATGAGTTTAAGTATATGTGAAGACTATTTGGTCTAAGTGATGATTCATTAGAGTTCATTGAGCTATATTAAGCATAGTTGAATCAAGAAACTAAAGATAAACTTAATCTTACATTAAGATGTTAAATTCTTAAGAAGAAGGGCATAATTGAAACTCATATATAGAGATTATATTTGTTAGATTTGATGAAGCAATTGAGATAAAGAAAGAATATGGTGGCTAATGTGAAGTTATAGCATTGAATTGGCCAAGTATGTAGAAGTTGGAAATCGTTAGTTTAGTAAGTAAAGAAATGAAGTAATGATATAAATAAGATAAGTGATAAATGAGGTGTTAGAATAGAAGGATGCAATAGCCGAATAAATTATAATCATGCAAAATGATAATTTAGTAAAATATGAGAAGAAGAATGAGATTATGAAATTATGATTTCATAAAGAAGAGAAAGATGTCTTATCTTTAAATGTTTTACTTAATGTAAGGTCCAGTTGAGAAAGAAGCGAAAGCAAAGAAAGAAAAAGACGAAGCCTCAGGATAAGTAGAACTCTATCCAGGTGGGCTTTCTAACCAAAAGCTATGCACGTGCTAAAGATTTGTTATGCTTTATGTTTTTATGTTAAAGAAGTTGACTTGCCTATTTTTAAGCATGTTGCATGTTACCTATCTACGCCAGAATTACGATATCGGCCCTATGCCGGATGAGCTGCCGGTAAGGGTTATGTGCACATTTGACCGTGAGCCTTCTAGCGTGTTGGCCGGTCATAGTGTGTTTGAGAGGGAGGCCTACCTCTCAACACAAGAAAGTAGATATGGTATTTCAGATTTCAGATTTTAGATAATTGTCTGCAGACTTATTTTATGCATATTCAATTGCATTATTTTAGAAAAGAAAGATATATGAAGCATAGATTTGGCAAGTCAATTATATGGCTCTATGAGCAAGATTTAAATGTTTTGGCATGTGTCCACTGAGTGCTTTATGTACTCACGCCCTGCATGTTTTCTTAACGTGCAGGTTGAGCTGGGAATGGCGATGGATTCGAACACTGTAGTTGTTTTGTTATATGAACTTTTCAATGAACCATAGAGTGTCTTGTTGTTTTGTGTTGGATGTTTAGTACGTTGAGTTATATGTCGTCACACATGTAGCTCAACTCATGATTCCGTTGCGACTCTTAGTTGTTTGACACGTGAACACTCGGTACCTTTGTATTGGCTTATCTATGAATATCCATGGTAGCATCTTCCTTTGTGATTATATTGTTTCATCTCTATTTCTTGGTTGCTTGAGTTGGTATTTTGATGTGTTGGAACTCCAAGTCCAAATATTGTGCAAACTTTGAATTTGCTAGAAACAGGGCAGTCAGTTGCACCCTCTTTTCTGTGAGTTTTATAAGTCCGAATTTGCTGAATTTGGTACCATTTTAAAGATCTTTTCGATACCTTTCCAACAGTTCTTTCGGATCTTAATTCAGAGTTCAAATAAGAAAGTTATGAGCTTTCGAAGTCGATGTGTCCAGCCTGCCCTGTTTTTCGCGAGAACTTATTTGAGTTTCTTTGCAATCAAACATTAATTAATAGAGTTATTTCCAAGTTACTTAAGTCATGGCTTAATTTCTTGATTAAGAAAGGGTTAAGGAATTGGGCTGTGACATGATTTCTATAGGAAAAAAAAATACTTTTAAAGTATTTTGAATCCTTTACAGTTTAAAAACATACTTGCTCTTTATCAAATTCACTTTATATCATAGTGATCGGTTACACGTAGAGCAAGCTGAGTCTAGAAAGCAAATCAGAGAAATAATTCTAAGTGTGTTTCGAAAGAACATCATCAAAACTAAATTTTGTGAAGGGTTCCCAAAAATTTCCCCATTTTTGATGATTTCAAAACCACACTTTACAATATAACCATAATTAAAGCATTAAGAACTATCTGGTTTCAAATACCAGTGGGGTTAATATCTCCGTTATAGATTTATAACGAACAAAAAGCAATAATATGAATTCTGGACAACTAGAGATTATCATCAGATAACCCTCCAAATATATATCAGATCAATTGAGCATCGGTTACATGATGGGTCCAGATCAGAAATAAAGGACAACAAATGGTAAAAGAAAATATAAAAAAATCCAAGTGAACCATCTGCTAGCACCTTTCTTCATCTTTGCCTTATGTGCATCTGAGGTTAACTACACACTCTCATAAATCCCATCCTTGACTCTTGCGTAATTGGGATCATGTTTATCGTGAGAACCTGGCGCCGAAGCAACTGAATCCAATACCGATAAGAAAAAGGAAAATAAGCCATTAATGATAAGGAATAGACGCTAAAGCTGTTAATGAAATCCAGACACCGAATTCATGGATCGAAATTCGGCACTGAAGCCACTAATCAAAATTGGGCATTGAAGCCACCAACTACAAATTGACGTTGAAGTTATTTCATTAACTTTCATGGCTGTGAAACTATGTAGACGTGTTTACGATGAAGTTATCTTACTGTGTATTTTGTTTATCTCTATTTCCATCACCTAGTCCCTGGAAAACCTTTTTCTGGCTCGAGGGCAAGAAAGGGGTGCTCTAAGGAAGTGGGTCTTAACGTTGTTAAGCCAGACCCCATAGGTCTTAGTGATGCTAGGCTGGGGTCTGACTTCTCCAATGGAAGTCCTAATAATCTCAGGCACCTTTTGCAGAGCTTCGGAAAATGATTCTAAAAGGTTGATTTCTAGAGTGCTCTACACTTTGAAAATCACCAAAATAAAATTGTCGTTGCTGATACACATGAAATTTTTATCAGCAGAAAATCAAACGAAAAAAAGAATAATGAAGTTATCCTCTATAGAGGGTGCAAATGTGGATTCTGGCAATGTAGATCCACCTCCTGAGGAAAAACAGACCACTGACGTAGAGGCTAGTGTTAATCGCCCTGATCATATTATGGGAAAGTGTCCAAGCTAGCACCTCTCATGAAATACCTGAGGCTTGGGAGTTAAAAATAGCTGCTATGGTCAGTCAAACGTTAATTTCAGCTGAGATTGTATCTTGAAATTTAGATTGCCCAAGTCCTACGCCATAAAATCTCAGACCTCCCAAATTTCCATTGCTATGGGAGGGGAGTAAAGTTGTAAAAGATAAACACTCACCTCTGGTAAGCCAGCAAGGAGGCATGGCTTACTTTGGTTGAACAAAAGAAATAAATGGAGAAACAAAAAGCCCTGATGGAGGCACTCCGAAAGGATGTCGAGAATCTTAAAAGCACTCATTCTAAAGAGGAAGAGGTATCCACGCATAGCACACCACCTGAGAGGTCTACCACTAGATCTGCCATAAAGAAGGTTGAGCATAGCTCACGAGACAAACCACTGCTCTAAGTAAAAAATGAAAATCCTTTATTGGAGGACATTCAATTGGACTCTTATCCAGGAAATTTTTGTCATGTGCACCTGGAATATCAGGGTAATAGTGATCCAGAGGAGCATGCGCTTCGATAATATAGCCCAATTGCACCAGTTTTCAGAGGGGGTAAAGTGCATGGTTTTCCTCACTACTCTCGCAGGACCAACACATCAATGGTTCAAGCAGTTGCCACCTAATTCAATTCTTTTACTTTGATGATTTGAAGAAATTGTTCTAACATCAATTTCCAAGCGCAAAAAAAACCACGAAAAGTTCGCTGCACTTAACCACAATCAAACAACATCAAGAAGAATCATTGAGAGAGTAACTTACGAGATTTAATTTCACGGTATTGGAGACACCAAAGGTACATCCCTCTATAAAAGTTCACTCGTTTGTGGAAGGAATGCGTAGCGGACCATTTTTCCATTCTCTGGTGAAAAAGCTACAAGAACTGGAAAATACATATAAGTAGAGGACGCCCGATTGTTTAGGAAAGCTGAATAGTCCAACCTCAAAAAGGAAAAGAAACCAGAGGAGAAGGAAAGATCTGACGAGAAGAAGAGATCTGATGAAAGGAAGAGGCCTTACTCAGAGGCACATTGATCTTTTGACAGGTCTGATCGTTAAGAAAGAATGTTTATACCACTGACTAAAGAGCCGACAGAGCTTTTAAAAATTGTAATTAACAAACCCGGGATGTTTTTCTCTATCAGGGCAAAGGATCCCCCAAGACATCCGAAGTCCGAAAAATTCTTTAAATTTCACAATAACTAAGAACATACTACCAATGACTGTCGTAATTTAAAGGCAGCAATTGAAAAATTGATAATGGAAGGACATTTGCTAGAATATGTCCATAAGGAGTCAGATAAGAATGATAAAAGGAGGAAAAAAGGAGATGACAAATGAAAAGCTCTAGAACAACCACCAACTTTGCCAGAAAACAGTCAGCAGAGGCGAACCATTAACATGATTTATGGAGGTATTGCCTCGGATGGTTACGGTAAAGCCAAAGAGGACTATACCACGATGGAAGGAGAAGGGAATGAGGTCCTAATAATGAAAACCATGAAATGAAAAGCTTTTCCTACAATATCCTTTGGATCAGATGACAGGGGTTCTTCGCTCAGATCCAATGGCGATGCGATGGTGATTACAGCCATGATCGAAGAGTGCAATGTGAAAAGCATTTTTGTTGATATAGGAAGTGCGGTGAATTTCATGTTCATCACCTGCTTCAATTAGTTGCAGAGGAATGAAAAACTTAACTATGTGGCTACAATTCTACAGGGATTTGCTGGAGAGATGGTGGTCCCACTAGGCTCTGCCACTCTCACAACTTCCTTGGGGGAAGAGGAAGCCATATTGGCCAGACTAGTAACATTTTTTATTGTGGATATGCCTTCAGCATACAATGTGATCTTGGGACACCTACTTTGAATGCTTTTCAAGCAGTGGTGTCCACCTATTACATGAAAATGAAATTCTCCGTGGGGAGTATGGTGGGAAAAGTTATAGGAGATCAAAAATGTCTCGGAGATGCTATTTGTAGGCTGTAAAAATAGGAGAAGCAAGAAGAAAAGTCTTGGGAACCCTTTACAAAATTTAGTTTTGATGATGTTCTCTCGAAACACACTTAGATTTATGTTTTGTTTGCTAGATTCAACTTGTTCTACATGTACCAGATCACTATGTTATAAAGTGGATTTGATAGAGAACAAGTGCTAGACCAGGTTAGCTGATGACTTGAAATTGTAAAGGTCTTAAATACTTTTTAGTGTTCTGTCCTATAGGAAAATCATTTGGTTAGTCTTTTATTCAAGGAAGCAGACCAGCGTACCTGTAGCAAGCAGATTATCTCTTCGAAGGTCACTCAATCTGATTATGAGCAGCTTGTCTCAGATTTTATCAACACTCTTTGGAACGAAGTTTTGAACCAGATCATCAAGACTAGATTGACCATAATCTAGTTGACCAGATCACCATTTGGAGAATGGACCTGACCTGGAGCAGATCAACTAAGTCATCTGGCATACGATCTGTTACCCAATGTACTAAGAAAGGATCCCACCATCACTTGCCACGTCATCAGATCTCAAGAGAGGAAAGCCTATCAATTAGAGATCATGAATGGAAAGAGAATATATTTAAGCACGAAGAAAGGAAAGAGATCAACTAGTCATCTTCTTTCCCTATCAAGAGATTCAGTCAACCATACCTACAAGGCAAGAAGATCAAATTAAGGATTCATATCTCTTTATTGGGAATCAATATTAATCTCACACCAATCAAGCCCAACGGTTAGAATTCAAATTCAACGTCTGGAAGAGGACACATATACGAAATACGGTCATCTCAAACAAGTTGAAACTCTGCCAAGAAATCAAAGTCCAGATTGTATTCAAAGTCGTGCATGATCGAAATCACACCAACTCGATTTAAGTCTGTCTTATCGAGATGAAGGAGGAATATATCTTCACTAGTTAGTAGTTTTCTAGTGGATTAACGTGAAGGTACCTTCTAGCAGATTTATCTGCAAGTTCTAAAGGGAAAAGACCCTTATTCGTGCACAAGTTTCACTCTAGTTGTGATTGGAACTTGTGGCCCGTCCTCAGCGAGTATAAAGAAAAGAGTTTCCTAGTAGCGGATAACCAATCTAGTTTTGATTGGACCATGGATGTAGGGGGTTTCCCGAACCACATAAAAATAAATGTGCTCTTTACCTTACGCATTTTACATTTCCAGTTGTTTATTCACTAACGTAACACTTGCACTCAAACTTGCATATCTTTAATCAATCTATTAATCGATCTGATTAATATTTTAAAATCTTTCCTAATAAAGAGAAACAGACTAAGTTCACCATATTCCGCATACTACGTTCTGTTTGATAACTAGATCACTCTGGCTATCAGCTTAACGTAACTCATAAGAGAGACTCTGACTAGACATATCATCTATCGGTTTGATCTGTCAACCTCGAGCAATCTCCTTCGAAAAAGCTTAATCTCTCTAAGTTAATTAGTCAAGTAAGCTGAAAAGTTTGTATTTGGTGTATTCCCCCCCCCCCCCCATACACCAAACGTAGCTCTTTCGGGACCTACAAGTGGTATCAGAGCAATGGTTCAAAAGACCATTGTTTCTGTTTCACAAGATTGAAACTTGCATGGTAAACTTAAATAGATCTAGGAAAACCTATTTTCATTCACGTGCATATTATTTGCTATCATTGAATCTTCTGTCGTTAGAGCATGCGAGGAGTTCTCCATCCAAGGATATAGAATGGAGTTTCAAATTCAAGATGTGCCTTAAAGCTCATCACTGCCTGTTGTGGAAAGTGATAGAAGAAGGTCCATTAGCAATCTAAGAAGAGAAAACTCGTATCACTAAAACTGGAGTAGTCAAAGAGAATTTTCTCAAAGATCCCAGAACGTATGCATCTTAAGAAAGACGAGAAACAAACCTGGATGACCTTGCAAAGCGAATCATTTCCAGTACAGTCAAAGGAGTCCATCTGGCCAAGATTCAAGACCTGGATACAGCTAAGGAGATGTGGGAAGCACTACGTGAACTCAGTTTAGGATCAGAAGCTATGATCGAGAATATACTTTCATTAGCCTGCAACAAGTTCGATGATTTCAAGATGAGACTTGGAGAAACCATTGAACAAATGAAGAACAGGTTTATTAAAGTTCTACTGGAAGTATCTGCCTTCAAGAAGGACATGTACACCCTGAGAGAAAAGAATCCCAAGATTCTCAGAGCACTACCACCAAGCTAGGAGATATATGCAGCCATACAACCTCTACGTGCTGATTTCAATGATCTTACTACTGAAGCATTGTTTGATCATCTAATTGTTCATGAATGCGACATAAGAAGAATTCATGGACCAGATCACTCAACTAGTAAGAAGAGTGAAAGCAGCTCAAAGAAGGTGAAAGAAGTAGCCTTCAAAGCAAAGAGCGTAGCTGATGAACCTGTAGTACCTGTTGTACTAGAAGAATGAGATTTCAACAAGTTACTCAGTGAATTTGCCATGATCGCGAAAAGAATGGACAAGATGGAACTTAGATCAAGGAAATATCGTAGATTCTACAAAGATAACAAAAACATATTCCAGAGGAGTAGAGATCAAGATCGATTTGATAACAAGAATGAGGTAAAAATTACTAATAATTCCACTGACTATACTTGCTATGGTTGTGGCAGAACAGGTCACTTCAAGACAGATTGTCCTAACCTATCCAAAAGCTAGAGAGAAGAGTTAAGAGCCAAGAGAGATCGAAAGCTCAAAGCTCAACGCAAAGCTATATTAGCAGAGGAAGATTCAAGCAGTTCGAGCCATTTCTCAGATAGCTCATCCAAGAATGATGAAGCATTCTATGCACATGATGAAGAAGTTTGGGATTAATGCTACATGGGAATTGATGATGGCCTTGACCAGAACGAGGTAAACTCTCATGTTTCTATGTCATCTAACAAACCTATATATGATTCTGGTAATGAAGATGAACCTAAAGTCTCATGGGAAGAATTCAATGAGATATTCAAGAGCTATACAAGCATAAAAAAGTTGTTTACAGAAGTCATCAAGGAGAATGATAAGCTGAATGAATCAGTAAAGATTCTCAATGAAGCCTGTTGGGAACCCCAAGGTATTTTTTGGTTTTGATGATGACCTTTCGAAACACACTTAGTTCCTTTTATTAAGTTGTTCTACGTGTAAAGCAGATCACTACAATTAAAGTGAATTCTGTTAGTGAACAGATTAGGAGATGACTTGTCATGTAAAGGAATTATCCTATAGAAGTCACTTCTATAAATAGTTTAGGATGAAGGCATAGATTTCAAGCCAAGAAGAAATTGATATGCTGTAACAGACAGCGACCAGATCGATGACAAGATCGATAGTTACAGCGAAGCACCAGATTGATAAAGTCATCAAACCACCAGATGACATCATCCTACACATCATACCATCTTGGATAGAGAATCTTTGGTTGACACATAAAAGGAAAGAAACCATTGGTAATCTGCTTTCCATAAACTGAAGATTGAGTCAACGCTTCTACAAGGCAAGATGAGATATGATGGACATTATTGATTGGCAATATACCATCAATCTCACGCCAATCAACAACGGCTAGAATTTTGAAATTCAATGCCTATATATTTGAAGTTCAAATCTGGACAGTAGATACAAGAGAACGCACGCGAGATATATTGACAACATACTTTCAAGCAACCTGCAATCCAGACTAAGAGCTTCAAACACTCTGTGATTCTACATCACACCA
>JAPKLX010000614.1:54965-67583 GCA_026898415.1 Leonotis leonurus | reverse complement strand
GAAACTTATGCACGAATAAGGGTCGTGTCCCTTTACAGCTTACAGAAAACTACTGTAAACAGGCTATCTTCGCGTTAATCCACTAGAAAACTACTAGCTAGCAAAGATCTCCTTCTTCTCTCGATAAGACAGACTTGAATCGAGGTGTGATTGCGATCACGAACGGTTTGAAGCTTTTGTCTGATTTGAGGATAGAATGCTTGAGAGTATTTCTGCAGTATAGTGCTTGCGTATATTCAGACTTTGAAACTTCAAACATATATAGGCTTGAATTTGGAATTCTAGCCGTTTGTTGATTGGCGTGATTTGATTTGTAGATTGCCAATCAGTCATAACTCTTCTTTCCTTGTAGAGTTGTTGATTGAATCTTCTATGATTGGTAAGCAGATCATCTGTGATTGCTTTCCTTCTTCATGTCAATCAGTGATTCAGTTTCTATTTCTTCGATGGAAAGTCTTTAATGCTTCATTTTAGTTCTGCTCTTTCTAGCCTTCTGGTTACGTCCTCTCTGGTCTAGTGTCTTTGAGGTGCTTTTCTGGTTGAGAATACGTTACCACTTTCTGGTTGAAGTACTTTCTGGTGGGGGTACTTTCTGGTAGAAGTGCTTTCTGGTAGAAGTACTTTATGGTAGAAGTGCTTTCTGGTAGAGCATGTGTTAATAACTTTCTGTTCAAATCATCTTCCATCTTTCTGGCTGAAGCTTTTCTGGTTGAACTTTCTGTTAAAGTTGACTAGCTTCATTTTCTGTTTGAGACTCTCTGGTTGAGCATTCTGTCTGTGACTTGCTGGTTTGAGATTCTCTGTTTTAGCATTCTGTCTTAGGACTTGCTGTTTTAGCGTTCTGTCTTGAGACTTGCTGTTTTAGCGTTCTGTCTTGAGACTTGCTGTTTTAGCGTTCTGTCTTGAGACTTGCTGTTTTAGCGTTCTGTCTTGAGACTACCTCTATCTTTCTGGTTGAACGAGCTTTGACTATCTGGTTTGCTGAAACCAAAAGCAAAAGGTACAGAACATGTATAATACCAAGTGTGTTTTGTAAGAGCATCATCAAAACTTAGAATATATTGTGGGGTTCCCAACAATTTCCCCCTTTTTGATGATGTCAAAACCACACTTTAGTAAAAACACTGTAAGTTGTGTCATGTTCTGGACAGATAGGTTAATTGTTATTTAAGATAAATAACAGTAAGCAACAGAAAAGATATAAGAACTCCAAATTCATTGATATATGAATTGATGAGTACAGGAATTCAATGGAGATAACAGAGAGCAAAAAGCAGAAGATACAAAAGATCTATCTAAGAGAACCATCTAGCTGCACCGCTCTTCTTCATTTTCTCTTTCTGCGCGTCAGATACCAGCTGGATGCTCTCATAGATTCCATCTCTAACTCTGGCATAGTTAGGATCATGATTATCTATTTTGTATCCCTTGATCTTAGCCAGTTGATTGATGTAGTTTAAAATGTATGTCTTGTCAGGAAGATTGCTGCCTGGTATAGTTGGGCAGACCATGAATTCTTTTTCTGGTGCCTTGAATTTGATCTTGGCATCTGCTGCTGCTTTCCTGACTCTCTGAATAAGATCCTGGTCTTTGAAATTCTCCAGATATCGAATGAAGTCTTCATCTGGTGTAGATTCTGAATATGTAGGCTCCTTCAAAAAATATCTGTTCAATATAAACCCTTGCTTCACTTTCTCCCAATCAATCTGATCTCCTTCTGGAACCCAAGCGTCTGTGGGTGTCTGTTTCTTTAGAGACAGGTTCCAGGAGAAGGCTTTCTTCTTCTTCTTCTTCGATTGAGTGGTTGACTGGGAAGATTGTTGCTGTGATCGTTCTGTAGAGGAAGGAGAGGAGAAAGGAGTTTGAAAGGATTTTTCTTTGGCTTCTTGTGCAGCAATCTTTCTCTCTCTCTCAGCCTGGTCTTTATAGAACTGTGCTCTGAAGACAGGGTCACAGGCTTGGTCCATACTGACCCCAAATAGCAGCAGCTCAGCAATCTGATCCCCTTCATCAATTGGTTTCTTGCCTTTGTCTGGGATCTGAGGCAGAGATGCTGGCTGTGCTGATTCTGCGGGTTCTGTTCCAATCAGAGTGGGATCTGGTCTTGGAGGAGTAGTGGGTCTTGTTTGTGTTGGAGTTGGTGTGTCTGTTGCAGTTTCCACTTCTTCTGTCGCAACATCCACCTCCTCTGTTCCCAAGGTCTTGCTGCTGCTTTTTCCTTTTGTGCTTTTGCTTCCTGATATTTCCCCCTTTTTGACATCATCAAAGAGGGTATTGATGAGTGTACGTAAAGAGGTAATCTCCTCATTCATCTTCTCCATCTTTGCCTCAGCATCTTCTTTAAAACCAAGCAGATGGTTGATTGTCTGATCAGAGGCATCAACTTTCTTCTCTAACCTGCTGTTCATGGTAGACAGAGTTTTGTCATATGTCTCCTGAAGCTCTTCTACAGCAGTTAGGCGATTGCTCTGGGAGTCAAATTCTTCTGGAGTTGGATACAGAAGGTCATTTAAGACATCTACCTGGTTTTTCCGCATCAGCTCCACAAATTTCTCTTTTTCAAAAAGAGCTAGATGGGAGTGGATGGACAGGTCTGTGTCTTCCTTGAGTTGAGCAGCGAGTGCAGTTCCTTTCTTGTCAACAGCTGCACTGATTGTTTCATCTTGTTTGGCCAGCAAATCAGCTAGCAAGGAAGTGGCTTTTTCAGCTTTTTCATCAATTCCAGTCAGACGGAGATTGATCTTGTTCTGGTTAGCTTCAGCTGATGCTCTGTCATCATCTATCTTTTTATCCAGCTCTTTCCTGATAGTTCTGAGCTTTCCTCGGATATCACGATCCATATCATTAACATAATCTTTCTGGTGTTGGTTAAAATCAGAAAGTATTTGAGTGGCTTTTTCTTGAATCGAGTTGCACACATCTGTCATGTGGTCTTCAACTCGCAGAGTGATAAGATTATCCAGTTGATAATTGTTGAACGGTTTGGTTTCTCTTTCCAGCAATTCTTCCATGGTGTAAAAATTTACATGTTTCTTCAGCTTCTGGGCAGCACCATGTGTGTAGATTTCATTGCTGGGCTCTCCACCAATATGCTGACCCACTGGTTCGTCATCACTTAGATCAAGGTCGATGACAGGTGGTTTCTTCGTAGGCTGCTTCTGAGTTTGTGCTGCTGCTGGTGATGATTGGTGTTCTGTTGGAGATGCCTCTTGAGCTGCAGAAGGTGTTGTTTCCAGATTAATGTTCAAGCTCTCTGCTTCTTGTTTCATGATGCCAGAGATGAGCTGTTTGTATTCTTTCGAATGTCTTGGACGGTGGAGACTTGTAGTAGACTCAGCAGTGTTGCTTCTTCCTTCTTTAAGTCATCGATTGTTTTGAGTTGAAGCAATGCATCAAATATATAATACTCGCTGTCCTTGACCAGCAAGTAAAATTTGACGCGAGTTGCAGCTCCTAAGCTTTCTGGGAGCAAGTGAATTCCAGGAAATTCTTGAAGCACAGAGTGTTTAGCTTCATTTTCCAGCAAGTTGATAACACTTTCTGCTTGCTGTTTCCTTTCTTCAGCTTCATCAGCAGATGATCCTTCCTCATCATCTTCGCTGATCCTTTCCATCCGAGGTGGAGAAGGTGTAGCTGTTCTGGCGGGAGAGAAGTCTTTCTGGCTTGTTTCTGGTTGCATCTCCTCTGTATGTTCTGCTGTTGGAGTTTCTGGTTGTTCTGTTGCTGCTGGTGTAGTTTCTGCTTCATGTTCTGGCCTATCAGATTGTTCTTCTGTTGCAGCTGGTGGTGGTGATGATTCTTGTACTTTCTGAAGTCTTCTCTTCTTCTGTTTTGGCAGGGAGGCAGAAGTCTCTGTTTCCACAGAACTGCCTCGCTTTCTGGCTGCCTTCTCCTTCACCACCTTCTCCTTCTTCTTCTCCACACCTTTAGTAGGTGGCATCCAAGAAGGGTTGGAACTACCCATTTCTAGTGCAGCAACACGGTGCACTTCATCAGGAATCTTGTTGTAGAACGGAGGAGCGAGTCCCAACGACATTTCCAGCTGGTGCTCGTCCTTGGGAATAGAATGACCAGTGTTGAATTCTACTGCATCTTCCCAGGCTTTCTGGGTGAAGAATCGCTCAATCATCAGACTTATCTTGGTGGAATGACACAAATTCCTCCTAACTTCCACCGAAGTGCCTTTGCCCTTGCTATCCTTTGAGTATGTCACCAGCTTTGCTTCTTTAGCCATCAGCTCAAAAAGGATTCTGCTCCAGTTGACTCGAAGGTTGAGAACAACCGCTGTGAGAATTCTGAATTTCTCAGGTGTGACTTGATCATAAGTGCCACTGTGGTTGAGAAAAATCCTCTGAACCACTTCTAAGAGTAGCTTGAATCCTGGTTGGAGTAGAGATCTTTGGAACATCCGTCCAGTATAAGAGATAGGTATCACCAACATGATCTCAATAGCCTCCTGCAATTGCTCCATTGTGATATCTTCCAAGGCTAGACCTTCGTCTTTTAGCCTGTAAGTTTGATTGATCATTTCAATCACATTATATGGTGTCTTGCTTGTTCTGTCACCAATTGGCATTAGTACATTGGCTTCAAAGCCGTGCTTGTCATTTTGCCATGTTAGATAGAAGGAAGCTACTTGCTTTCCCAGAAACATCTTGGGATGTGAGGTGACGATGTTGCAGAAACCTTATATTAAAAGAACATTCACACAAATATATACACATTTATCAGTTCATATGAACAAGCATAAGTATTTGCACAAACACAGTAAGAACAACAGTTCATAGAACGGAGAATCACAGAATATGCAATAAAATGCAGATAACAAAGAAGGTTGGGCAAACTGAAACCTTTGCAGCGTGAAACTAGGGCAAAAATTTCCTCAAGCTTTCGAAAGCCATGTGATTCAAGAACAGCATAAGGTTCAGGTGAGAGAAATTTCTGAACCTCAGCTACGTGTTGCAGAAAGAGTGAAGTTTGTGGTGCCATAGTCAAACGCAAAGATGTTGAGGGAAGAGATTTGCAGAAGTTTTGAGAAAAACTTAAGTGCTTAGGAATTTCGAGAAGTGCTCAGTGCGATGAAAGTGAAGGTGAACAGTTTAAAGAAGATATCGCACATATATATAACAATAATAATTAAGAGAAAAGAAATTCGAAGAGTTGAAAAGATTTTCTCCCTTTTTAGATTTTTCCCGCTTCAAGATTTGTTTTGCCGCCTTGCCTTGCGTGAGATGGACGCTCTAGATCCTAGGGTCTATATGCGAGCGTGTGCGTATCTCTTACTGTTGGCAACTTTCCTTTTTCCTGTTTCTTGCAGGGATTTCCTCGATCCCAGTTCCCAAGGTTGTGCTAATCATGACGAAAAATAGAAGATTTAGTAAATCTAGGGTAAAAAATATCTTTTACAGTCCTGTAACCTAGGAGTGTGACGTCTTTTATCTTGACGCTTCAATTTCCTTAAAAGTTCCCCCTTGACTTAGCTTTTAAGAAATAATTTTCACACGGCTTTTTAGTAATTTCTCAAGAAAATTATGCCACGTGTATTTTTATTTCAGCTGGTCTTTATGTCTTTCTTGTAGATAACATTCTGGTGACTATCTGGTAGTCTTCTGATGTTAGCTATCTGGTGACTTTCTGTTCTTGGCTATCTGATAGCCTTCTGGTCTTGGCTATCTGGTAATCTTCTGGTATTCGTCATCCAGACTGAGTAGTCCAAGTTTTCCACACAGCATCTTAAATCTTTCTTCTGGTAGTGCTTTAGTCAAGATGTCAGCACGTTGGATGTCTGTATGAATCTTCTCAATCTTGATGTGCTTTCTCTCTACATGATCTCTGATAAAATGATGTCTAACATCGACATGTTTACATCTTGTGTGGAGTACTGGATTCTGTGTTATAGCTATAGCACTTGAACTGTCACAGAAAATAGGTATCTCCTTTACATCAATCTCATAATCTCTTAATTGTTGTTTCAACCATAGTATCTGTGCACAGCAGCTTCCAGCAGCCATATATTCTGCTTCTGTGGTTGAAGTAGCAACAGATGTCTGTTTCTTTGAAAACCAAGATATCAATTTGTTTCCAAGGAATTGACATGTTCCAGAGGTAGACTTTCTGTCCAGTTTGCATCCTGCATAATCTGAATCAGAATAGCCTGTAAGCTCAAAGTTATCATCTTGTGGATACCAGAGACCAATGTTGGCTGTTCCTTTAAGATATCTTAGTATCTTTTTGGCAGCTTCCATATGAGATTCTTTAGGATTGGCTTGATATCTGGCGCAAACTCCAACTGCATATGTAATATCTGGACGGCTTGCTGTAAGGTATAGCAGAGAGCCAATAATTCCTCTGTATTGTGTAATGTTTGCTGGTTTTCCTTCTGGGTCTGGATCTATCTTTCCATTTGATTGCATTGGAATTTTAACTGTTCTGCTGTCTTTCATTCCAAACTTGACTAGCAGATCGTTGATGTACTTTGCTTGATTAACAAAGATACCATCTGGTAGTTGTTTTACCTGCAGACCTAAAAAGAAATTCATCTCACCCATCATGGACATTTGGTATTTGTTCTTCATTAGTTCTGCAAATTTGTCACACAGATAGGGAGATTGTGATCCAAAGATTATGTCATCGACATATATCTGGACCAGCAGAATATGTTCTTTGACTTTGATGACAAACAATGTCTTGTCAACAGAACCTCTTCTGAAGCCTGATTCCAGTAGGAATGTTGATAATGTTTCATACCACGCTCTGGGTGCCTGTTTCAATCCATAGACAGCCTTGGCTAATCTGTATACTCTCTGGTCAGGATTTTCTTCTTCAAACCCAGGTGGTTGTTCAACATATACTTCTTCTTCAAGTATACCATTGAGAAATGCACTTTTGACATCCATCTGGTACACTTTGAATCTCTTGTATGCAGCATATGCTAAAAATAGCCTAATTGCTTCCAATCTAGCCACTGGTGCAAAGGTCTCATCAAAGTCGATGCCTTCCTGTTGATTGTATCCCTTTGCAACTAGTCTTGCCTTGTTTCTGACTACTTCTCCATTCTCATCTCGTTTGTTTTTGAATACCCATTTTACACCTATCACCCCTTGATGTTTTGGTCTGTCTACCAAATACCAGACTTGGTTTCTCTTGAACTCATTAAGCTCTTCTTGCATAGCTATGACCCAGTCTGCATCTCTGAGTGCTTCATAGGTGTCAGAGGGTTCTACACGTGATAGATAGCAACTGAGAAGTGCACTTTCTCCATGCATTCTTCTAGTTCTCACTCTATCTGTTGGGTTCCCAACAATCTGTTCAGAAGGGTGATTTTCTTGAATCCATTTCCTTCTGCTAGATATCTCCTCTTCTGATAACTCTGGTTCTGGTTCACTTGCTGGGTCCTCAAACTCTGGATGAGAAGTTTGAAATGGATTTTCATCTTCTGGTATTTCTTGATCATTATTCCAACCATTTGTATCACCTGATTCTTCTGGTTGATCTGGTTCTGGATCATTATTTTCTCCTTCTGGCTGGTTGTTCTCTGGTGTGATTGGTGTTGTCTGTTCTGTTCCCCCTTGCTGTAAGCTTACTGCTTCAGCATTATTTTGAACTTCAATCTCATTCTCTTCTGATGTATTCCAGATCAGAATATCTTCAAGCAGAATAACTTTTGCTTTCTGGTTCTTGTTCTGGTCTTGTGATTGTTCAACACCTAATTCTCTGTCACTAATAACAGATTCATCAAAGACAATATGAGGTGTTACTTCCACAACGTGAGTCCTCTTGTTGTAAACCCTATAAGCTTTGCTAACATCAGAATATCCTAAGAATATTCCTGGATCAGCTTTGCTATCAAAGGTTTTCAACTGAGATTTCCCATTATTGTGTATATAACACAGACAGCCAAAAGAACGAAAGTAATGAATTCTGGGTTTTCTGTTGTTCCATATCTCATAGGGTGTCTTCCCATGTCTGATGGTAACAACTGATCTGTTCTGGGTGTAGCACGCTGTATAGATGGCTTCTGCCCAAAATTTCTTTGGTAATCTGGTTGCATTGAGCATAGTGCGAGCTGCTTCCTTTAACGATCTGTTTCTTCTTTCAACTACCCCATTCTGTTGAGGTGTTCTGGCTGCAGATGTCTGATGTGTAATACCCATCTGGTTGCAGTAATCTTCAATTTTCTGGTTTAGGAACTCTGTTCCACGATCTGTTCTGATAGTGGTAACAGAAACTTCCTTTTTCTTGGTAATTTTTTTGAGAAAGTTTGGCAGCTTCTCCAGAGTTTCTTTCTTCTTATGCAAGAATATTACCCAAGTAAATCTTGAATAATCATCAATGATGACTAGAGTATATTTCCTACCATTTATACTTAATGGTTTAACTGGACCAAATAAGTCTAAATGTAGTAGTTCTAGTATTCTGGTTGAGCTCTGGGCAGATTTGCTTGAAAAAGATAATCTGGTCTGCTTTCCTGCTTGACATGCTTCACAAACGTGACTTTTGTCATAGACTTGTTCTGGCAATCCTTCAACTAGTTTCTCTCGTGCAATCTTATTGATTGATTTGAAGTTGAGATGGCTTAATCTTTTATGCCATAGCCAGCTAGTTTCTGACACAATCTTTGTGACTAGACAGGTTTCTATCTGGTTGTTCCATTGCACAATATATAATCTATCCTGCAATATTCCGGTAAGGAGTATCTCATCTCCTTCCTTGTTCTTCACTAAACAATTGTTAGCATTGAAAACAATCTGATTACCATTGGTACAGAACTGACTTACAGAGAACAGATTGTGGCTGAGACCTTCAACATATGAAACATTTGAGATGGTGGTCTTGCCAACTTTTATGTTTCCATATCCTCTGGTATATCCTTTTGAATTACATCCAAAAGTGACATGAGGTCCTGGTTTCTCTATGTAGTCTGATAGTAGGTTCTTGTCACATGTCATGTGTTTTGAACAGCCACTATCAATTATCCAGATTGTTCCTTTTGCAATCTTGCTTCTTCTTGCAGCCTTCTGGTCCTGCAATTAAATAAGCTTAGCTACCCTTTATTGTCTGGGTGCTTGGTTATTAGCAAAGATCCCTTTTTGAATCCAGAATAGCTTTAAATTTGGAACAGTAATGTAGCTTGTGATGATATTCCCATTCACATCAACAATGGACTTTGAGTGAAGAACAGATGGATGGTATCTCTCTGATCCTTTGCTTTCTGCTTTCTTCTGTGATGTCCTGTTGACTTTATTTTTGGGCTGTTGTTTGGATTCAGTGCAATAGGCAGGATGTCCTTTGGTTTGATGATATTGTCTGTTACCAACTTGTTTAACAATCATCTTCTGGGGAAGATCTTTCTTATTTTTCAAGTTTATTACTTGATCTGGTATCTGACTTCTTTCTGGTACGAATTTCATTGGACCTGCTGCTTTTTCTGTGTGACCTGGATATCCTAATCCAGACGTGCCTTTCTGTTGTATGTTGATGAGTAGTTTGGCACGTTCATCACTTCTGTAGATCATATCTCTGCCTTTCTTTATCTTTTCTTCAGCAATGTTGTTCCTATTTATAAGATCTTTGACTTTTGAGTTCAAGGAATGAATCTCACTGTCTTTGCTCTTGATCTGTTCTTCCAGAACATTGATGTTAGCAACAAATTTAGTGTTTGCTTTACTCAATATCTCTTCAGTTTTCTTCAATCTGTCATTTTCTTCAACAACTTCTCTGAAAAGTCTCTTGATACTTGAGTAGCTCTTGAACATTTCATTAACTTCATCCCATGAATATTCATCTTGGTCTTCTATTTCCTGATCCAGATCAGTATTATTTGAAGAGTTAGAGTTGCAGGAATTTACCTCTACATCATCTAGACCGTTGTCTAGTCCTGCAAAGCATTCATCCCAGTCTTCTTCTTCTTTAGCAAAGAATGCTTCATCATCTTCTGTTGAACTATCAGATAGATGGCTTGAGCTGGAATTATCTTCTTCTTTTTCTTCTGCTATCATAGCTTTACGTTGAGCTTTTAGCTTTCTGTCCCTTTTAGCTCGTAGTTCTTCTCTCTGACTTTTGGATAGGTCAGGACAATCTGTCTTGAAGTGTCCTGTTCTTCCACAACCATAGCAAGTATAGTCAGTAGGATTAGTGATTTTACCATTACTTCTACTTTCTGTTTTGTCATCCGATCGTTCTGCTTCTTTGTTCTTCTGGTATCTACTCTTGTTGTCTTTGTAGAACCTTCGATACTTTCTTGATCTGACTTCCATCTTGTCCATTCTCTTAGCAATCAATGAGAATTCTTTCAGTAACTTATCATATCCTCCTTCTTCTGATGCAGTAGATGATGTTGATTCATCTGTTTTGCACTTCGCTTTGAAGGCAGTCTCTTTCTCCTTCTTAGTGCTAGTTTCATTTTTCTTGCTGGAGGAGTCATCTGGTCCATATATCCTTCTGATATCACATTCATGGACAGCCAGATGATCAAATAGTGCTTCTACTGACAGATCATTGAAATCAGCACGTAGAGGTTGCATAGCTGAATATATTTCCCAGCTTGATGGTAAAGCTCTAAGAATCTTGAGATTCTTCTCTCTCTGTGTGTATTTATCCTTTTTGAAGGCAGACACTTCAAGTAATACTTCAGTGAACCTGTTCTTCATTTGTTCAATAGTTTCTCCAGGCTTCATTTTGAATTCATCGAACTTATTACATGCTAGGGATAGCTTGTTCTCGATCATAGCTTCAGATCCTAGGCTGAGAACTCTTAGTGATTCCCACATTTCTTTGGCTGTATCAAGATCTTGGATCTTGGCTAGATGAACTCCTTTCACAGTACTGGAGATAACTCCTTTAGCAAAATCATCTAGATTTGCTTCTCTTCTTTCTTCAGAAGTATACTTTCTGGGGTCTTTTAGTACAGTTTCCTTCACTGCTCCTGTCTCAGTGATACGAGTGGTTTCTTCGGTAATAGCCAAAGGTCCTTCTTCTATCACCTTCCACATCAGGCAGTGATGAGCTTTGAGACACATCTTGATTCTGAAGCTCCATTCTCTGTAACCTTGGATGGAGAATTCTTCGCATGCCCTGATAACAGATGATTCCATAACAGATAATATGCAAATGATGAAAAGATTTTCTAGATCTATTCAAGTTGACCACGCAGGTATTAACCTTGTGAAAACAAAACAATGGTCGTATGAACCACTGCTCTGATACCACTTGTTGGTCCCGAAAGAGCAAGGTTTGGTGTATGGGGGGGGGAATACACCAAATGCAAACTTTTCAGTTTACTTGACTATTTCAATCAGAGAGATGTGAGCTTTCTGAATTACAGATTGCTCCAGATGATAGAATGGATTGATTTTCTAATCGATTAGATTCTATCCAGATAAACTCTCTCAAGTGAGATATACAAAGCAGAAAGTAAGCGTGAACTTAAATTCCAGCAATGTATTGTGTGCGGAATAATGGTGGACTTAGTCGGTGCTCTTATTAAGAAAATCTTTTGAAAGCTTAATCGAGTATTTAGAAAATAGATTAAGAATGCAGATTTGAATGAGTATGATAGATGCAGAATAAAAACAACTGAACATAAAATGCAGAATTTAAATGGCACAGTTATTTTTACGTGGTTCGGGAAACCCCCTACGTCCACGGTCTAATCCAAACTGGATTAGATATCCACTACTAGGATACTCTTCTTATTTATACTCGCTGAGAACGAGCCACAAGTTTCAATTACAAACAAGATTTGAAACTTATGCACGAATAAGGGTCGTGTCCCTTTACAACTTACAGAAAACTACTGTAAACAGGCTATCTTCGCGTTAATCCACTAGAAAACTACTAGCTAGCAAAGATCTCCTTCTTCTCTCGATAAGACAGACTTGAATCGAGGTGTGATTGCGATCACGAACGGTTTGAAGCTTTTGTCTGATTTGAGGATAGAATGCTTGAGAGTATTTCTGCAGTATAGTGCTTGCGTATATTCAGACTTTGAAACTTCAAACATATATAGGCTTGAATTTGGAATTCTAGCCGTTTGTTGATTGGCGTGATTTGATTTGTAGATTGCCAATCAATCATAACTCTTCTTTCCTTGTAGAGTTGTTGATTGAATCTTCTATGATTGGTAAGCAGATCATCTGTGATTGCTTTCCTTCTTCATGTCAATCAGTGATTCAGTTTCTATTTCTTCGATGGAAAGTCTTTAATGCTTCATTTTAGTTCTGCTCTTTCTAGCCTTCTGGTTACGTCCTCTCTGGTCTAGTGTCTTTGAGGTGCTTTTCTGGTTGAGAATACGTTACCACTTTCTGGTTGAAGTACTTTCTGGTGGGGGTACTTTCTGGTAGAAGTGCTTTCTGGTAGAAGTACTTTATGGTAGAAGTGCTTTCTGGTAGAGCATGTGTTAATAACTTTCTGTTCAAATCATCTTCCATCTTTCTGGCTGAAGCTTTTCTGGTTGAACTTTCTGTTAAAGTTGACTAGCTTCATTTTCTGTTTGAGACTCTCTGGTTGAGCATTCTGTCTGTGACTTGCTGGTTTGAGATTCTCTGTTTTAGCATTCTGTCTTAGGACTTGCTGTTTTAGCGTTCTGTCTTGAGACTTGCTGTTTTAGCGTTCTGTCTT
>JAPKLX010000614.1:41294-54955 GCA_026898415.1 Leonotis leonurus | reverse complement strand
AGCGTTCTGTCTTGAGACTTGCTGTTTTAGCGTTCTGTCTTGAGACTACCTCTATCTTTCTGGTTGAACGAGCTTTGACTATCTGGTTTGCTGAAACCAAAAGCAAAAGGTACAGAACATGTATAATACCAAGTGTGTTTTGTAAGAGCATCATCAAAACTTAGAATATATTGTGGGGTTCCCAACAAATTCAACAACCATCTGAAATCTCATGTGGACCAGGTGGACTCAGAGTTGAGAAGGGTCTGCCGACTAAAGAACAGATCGATCAAACTCTGGTAACTATGGAACTGAAAGTCCAAGAAATGTACAAAATAGTTACAGAGTTTGCAAAGAAGGAGAAAGATATGGTCCATGCCATTGTCAAACAACAGACCGATGGGATAGCTGAAGAGGTGATCAAAGCAGCCAATGCAGAAACAAGATCACTATTCAGAAAGTTTTAGAACGAAGGGAAGAACTTTGTGGAAAGGAAACTGAGCGAACTGCGGTATCCCACAAAAACCTTGATTGACTCATATTTTGATGAGATTGGGATCATCAAGGAAGACCAAGAAAACTACAAAGCTGATCTGCTCAAAGCTAAATCATCATTGGAGAAGAAGATCGATGACTCCAATCTGAACATCACTTCACTACTTACACACAAGATCGATACAGAAAAGGAGATGAAGGACATGAAGGAGGAGATCACCTCCTTTAAAGCACTCATCAACATATACATTGATGATGTCGAAAAGGGGGAAGGATCTAGGAAAGGAAAGGAGAAAGTGGAGAAAGGGAAGGAGAAAGTGGCCACCATCAAAGGAAAATGTCAATCTGGTGCCACGGATGAAAAGAAAGAAGCTCAACCTGAGCAACTGCCTACACCAGATCGACCAACCCAACCATCTGCTCAAACTCAGAAAGCATCAAAATCATCATCAAGCAGATCCAGTCACTCTCAACCGCTAAAGAGGAAGAAAAGATCTGGATCTGGTTGGTTCTCATCTGCTCCTATCAAGACAAACAAGACAAAAGAAGGAGAGACCAGCTGGGTCCCAGATAACTTGAAGAATGGTTGGGAGGGACTAAAGTACGGCTTCATCATGTGTCGCTACTTCATCAGAGAACCTGCATATTGCGAGGGCACACCAAATGAAGCATTCAACCTATACTTAGACATGAATGATGCCAAGGACCTCGTGCAGGCAATAAGAGAAGCAGCTGCAGAAGCCCAGGTCACCATCACTGCCCCAAAGAGGGAGTTTAGAGAATGTCCTGAAACACCTGGCACCAAGCTTCCAGACAAAACTTATCTGCTAAACTTCATCAACCAGCTCGCTGAAAACAAAGGATATAAAATAGATGCTGAGAATCCAGACTATATAAGAGTCAGAGAAGTAGTTTATGAAAGTGTGCAGCTAAAATAAGATGAAACTAGAGCCAAAATGAAGAAGCAACAGGAGGAAAGGAGGAAGAGCAGATAGACACTTATTTTCACATCTTTTACTATCTGCAATTCCTGTTTTTGATGAATTGTAAATCTTATTTTGCCTCTTATCTATAAAATCGTTTGAGTTTCTGATGACAAAGACTTATTGTCCAGAACACCTATAACTGCTATTAATCGTTATAACTCAAATAACGAAAACTAATCAATCTGGTCATCAAACCTAACGTAATTTTCGACATTATCAAAAAGGGGGAAATTGTTGGGAACCCTAACGTAATTTTGGTTTTGATGATGATCTTTCGAAACACACTTAGTCCTTTTTAGAACTAAATTGTTCTACATGTCAACAGATCACTACATGTAAAGTGAAATCTGATAGAGAACAGATTAGGAGATGACTTAACATGTAAAGTAATTACTCCTATAGAAGTCATTTCTATGATAGTATTGGATGAAGGCCAAGATTTCTCGCAAGGAAGAAATCGATCTGTTGTGACAGACAGCAACCAGATGACAGACCAGATCGATGATCACAGCGTATCACCAGATCGATATAGTCATCAAACCACCAGATGACATCATCCTACACATCATATCCTCTTGCCACGTCAAGATTGAAGTCCATCCAATAGGGTTTGGAAATTGAATCCACGATTGACACAAGAAAGGAAAGTAACAGTTAGCGATCTGCTCTCCATACTTAGAGGATTGAGTCAAAGTTTTTACAAGGCAAGAAAAGATATGATGGATACCAGTAATTGGCAATCTACAATCAATCTCACGCCAATCAACAACGCCTAGAATTTTAAAATTCAAAGGCCTATATATTTGAAGTTGAAGGTCTGGAGAAACAGGGTGCACTACATTGACAATCTACTCTCAAGCAATCATTCTTTGAACTAGACTAAGAGCTTCAAACAACTTGTGATTCTACATCACACCAACTCAACCTCGATTCAAGTCTGTCTTATCGAGAGAAAAGAGATCACCCTGCTAGCTAGTAGACTTCTAGTGGTAACGTAGTGGTAATCTGTTGTAAAGGGACACGACCCTTACTTCGTGCATAAGTATCATTCTAGCTTTGACTGGTACTTGTGACTCGTTCTCCACGAGTATAAAAAAGAAGAGTATCCTAGTAGTGGATAATCTGATCTATTTTTTGATCAGATCGTTGACGTATGGATTTCCTAAACCACGTTAAACAACTGTGTCATTTATCTCTCTGCATATTTATTTTCAGTTGTTTATTATTCTAACTCCCTGCACTACCATATAGTCTGCATCTCTAATCAATCTGCTTTAATCAATCTGGTTAATTTTTAAGGTTTTCTATATAAGAGCACTCACTAAATCCACCATATTTCAGCACACACAATACTTAGAAAATAATAAGAGCACTCACTAAATCCACCATAAGTGACCTGGTATCGATCTGCTGATCAATCTGGTTAGTCATCTGCCGAGCAATTTCTTATTCAAGAATAGCTTGAACTCTCTAATAAATAACCAAGTAAACTGAAAAGTTTGTATTTTGTGTATTCCCCCCCCCCCCCACACCAAACCTTGCTCTTTCGGGACCAACATTTAAGCACTGCATGATCTGCTTCGGCTTCTAGCAGTTTGACTACCGTTTCAGCCTGTTTCTTCTCCACATCCTCATCAGAGGAGTCATCTTCTTCTTCTACCTCATCGATCTGCTCTAACTGTTCAGCAGATGATGGACTGGCTATGTGAGCTGGAGAGAAATCCTTTTCTAGGTTTGGATCAAAGGAGGAGATGGGGGCAACATCCTCTGGTGGACCCCCGACTAGGATCTCCTCATCCTCAACCTCTTGTTGAGGGACAGATGTTTCCATAACAACAGGTTCCTGAACCTGGATATTTTCCACTGGTTCAACAAGTTTCTGGAGTCTCCTCCTCTTGGGCTTGGGCTGTTGAGCAGCTGTTGAAGTATCAGAATCCACTGAGCTTGCTCTTCTGGTTACTCTCTTTGGAGGGGTTCTTTCTACTGGCTTTTCTTTGGTAGCTCGTGATTTACTGGACTTTTCAGCACGGGCAGATGGAGGAATCCAAATTGGATTTGAGCTCCCCATCTCCATCAGAGCATTAACGTATACTGGATCAGTTACCTTGGATATTTGGTTAGCTGTGATTCCCATAGACATCTCAATCTGATGTTGGTCCTTTGGGAATCACAATCTGTCGTTGAATTCAATCATAGTATCCCACTTGTGTTGTTTGAAGAAGGTTTCCAGCATGTAGCTGATCTTGGTGGAGTGTCACAGGCTACTTCTCTTGACCTCAATGCTTGGACTTGATCCTTTGACAAAAGTAATCATCTTGGCCTCCTTTGCCAATAGGTCAAAGAGGATCCTGCTCCAGTTTACTGGCAGATTCAAGACAACAGCAGCAAAGATTTTGAACTTTTCGGGAGTGACTAGGTCGTAGGAGCCGTTGTGATTCATAAAAATTCTCTAAACGAATTCGAACAGGATCTTGAATTCAGGCGCAAGCAGACCACCCCTGTTGAACATTCTGTTCGTATAGTGAATGGGTACTACCATCACTATCTCTATTGCCTCTTGTAGTTGCTCGTCAATGATATCTCCAAGGCTAAGACCTTCATCTCTCAGTTTGTAGACTTCATCTATAATATTCAGCACGTTGTATGTTGTATTGCTGATAGTGCTTCCCTTGCTTACTCAAATGGTAGCTTAATTTCCACCTTTCTCTCCTTGCCATGAGAGATAGAAAGTTGCCACTTCCTTTGGCAGGAATTGGAGAGGGTGTGTGGTGATAATGTTATGAAATCCTACAACAGTTTAAACGAGATATAGGTGAACACCATTCTTCCATCAATGAAGTATGAGTGTTCAACAGTTTATAGAATAACAAATTTCATGGTTCAATATGTGTTCACAGATGTATGCTAATGAAAGGACTGATTTACAACACAGTTTTAAGAGGTTTTAGAACATTTTAAGAACATAAAGAGATGATTTTAAGAGAAAAGCTTATAAAAAGGAAACCTTTGCATCGTTTAACAAGGGCGAAAGCCTTGTCCAGTTTGTGAAATCCGTAGGTGTCAAGAACGACATATAAATCTTGATGAATGTATTGATTCAAAAATTTGACTTGCTCGAGAAATAGGGTTGATTTGGGAGCCATTTTGAGAGTAAGGTTCGAGAGATTTAGGAATGGTGAAAAAAGAAACTTGCTAAGTGCTTGAAGAAGAAGAAGAGTGTAGGTGATAGTTGAACCGCCTTATCAAAATATATATAGATGAGTGATAAACAGAGTAATATTTTAATTGATATTCTTCCCTTTTTCAGCTTTTCCCGCTTTCATGAGTTATAGACTTATAGTTTATTATGCCCTCTTCTCTGCGTCTGATACACGCGCTTTGATCCTACAGTTGCAGTGTGGCGCGTGTCTGTTTTAGCTGTCACTTTTCCTCCTTTTTCTTGATATAGTAAAAAATCTCCTCGATCATAGTTCTCAAACTCTGTACTTAATCATCAAAAATAAAAGATTTGGTATATTATGTCAGAATTTAGATCTAAGGGCTATGATTAAAATTGATATAATCGTCGTATTTAGATTTATTCAGCTGACATTCCCCCTTGACTAAGAGACGTGATAATTAAATGTTTTAATTTTCACGTGACTTCTAGTCATCTGTTGTAGTCAATCTCCTTAATAATGATCTGTTGTCACTGCTATTGATCTGTTTATACTCTTTTAGATCTTGGACATCGATCTTGAGTGATGATTTGCTGATAATTCCCGGTTGGAATTTAATCGATCTGTTTGATCATTAACTTGCACTTTGATGATCTGATGTCAATTCCCAGTTGGAATTTTACATGATATGTTCTTCATTAATCTGGTTCTAAATATTTTTCTTGATCTGTTCTATGTCTGTCTGGTCCTCTCTTCAAAATTTAGCAGTCCTAGTTTGCCACAAAGCATCTTGAATCTTTCTTCTGGTAATGCTTTAGTAAGAATGTCGGCTCTATATACTTCGGTGTGTATTTTCTCGATCTGTACATGTTTTCTTTCAACATGATCTCTTATAAAGTGATGTCTCACATCTACATGCTTGCATCTGGTATGCAAAATAGGATTTTGTGTGATAGCTATAACACTTGAACTATCAGAGAAAATGGGTATCTTCTTGACATCGATCTCGTAGTCTTTGAGTTGTTGTTTTAACCAGAGTATTTGTACACAACAACTTCCAGCTGCCATGTATTCAGCCTCTGTGGTTGATGTGGCAACAGATGTCTGTTTCTTTGAGAACCAAGAGATCAGTTTATTTCCTAAAAACTGACATGTACCAGATGTTGACTTTTTGTCCAACTTGCATCCAGCGTAATCTGAGTCTGTGTATCCAGTTAGCTCAAAGTTGTCTTCACATGGATACCATAATCCAATATGAGTTGTTCCCTTAAGATATCTTAATATCTTCTTAGCTGCTTCCATGTGAGACTCTTTGGGGTTTGCTTGATATCTTGCACATACTCCTACTGCATATGTAATGTCAGGTCGACTGGCAGTTAGATAGATTAGTGATCCTATGATCCCTCTGTATGGAGTAATATTTGTTGGTTTTCCCTCTGGATCAGGATCAATTTTCCCATTGGTCTGCATTGGAATTTTAACCGGTTTACTGTCTTTGACTCCAAACTTAGTGAGCAGATCGTGAATGTACTTTGCTTGATTAATGTAGATACCATCTGGTAATTTCTTGACCTGCAAACCTAGAAAGAAACTCATTTCGCCCATCATGGACATTTGATTCTTATTTTTCATAAGTTCAGCAAATTTATCACATAAATGAGTAGATTGGGATCCAAATATGATATCATCTACATAGATTTGTACTAGAAGGATATTCTCTTTGGCTTTGATGATAAATAAGGTCTTGTCAACTGATCCACTTCTGAACCCAGATTCTAGTAGAAATGTAGACAATGTCTCATACCAAGCTCTAGGGGCTGTTCCACATAGACTTCCTCTTCAAGGATACCATTTAGAAAAGCACTTTTGACATCCATCTGGTATACCTTGAATCTTTTGTGTGCAGCATATGCCAAGAACAGCCTTATTGCTTCTAGTCTGGCTACGGGTGCAAATGTTTCATCAATCAATGCCTTCTTGTTGATTATAGCCTTTAGCTACTAATCTGGCTTTGTTTCTGACTACTTCACCCTTCTCATCTCGTTTATTTATGAACACCCATTTTACACCAATAACTCCTTGGTGTTTGGGTCTGTCCATGAGATACCATACCTCATTTCTTTTGAACTCATTAAGTTCTTCTTGCATGGCTGTTATCCAATCTGCATCTTGTAGTGCTTCATGAACATCAGATGGTTCAATTCGAGATAGGTAGCAACTTAACAAGGCACTTTCTCCATGCATTCGTCTTATTTTCACACGATCTGATGGGTTCCCAACAATCTGTGCTGGTGGATGATCTTGTATCCATCTCCTTCTCCTGGTCATCTCTTCCTCAGATATCTCCGGATCAGGTTGATCTGTTGGGTCCCCAAATTCAGTGTGTGCTTGAAATGGATTCTCATATGTTCTTGCTTTTGGATTTAAATTTTCAGATTGATTATCATTTGCAATGACTGTTTCATTGCTTTCAGTTGGTGATCTGTTTTCATCCAGATCGTGTTGGATTGTTCCCCCTTGCTGTATGATTTCTTCAGCAATGGGTGGAATATTGATCTCTTCTTCATTGCTTTTTGAGTTCCAAATCATAATATCTTCAAATAATATCTCATTCATCTTTCTGGTAGTCATCTGGTTTTCTGTCTGTTTATCATCTGGTGGCCTGTACTCAACAATAGACTCATCAAAAATAATATGAGGTGTTACCTCCACAATATGAGAGTTCTTATTATAGACTCAATATGCTTTACTGACATCAGAATATCCTAAGAATATTCCAGGTTCAGTTTTGCTATCAAAGGTCTTCAATTGAGATTTTCCATTATTGTGTATGTAACACAAACAACCAAAAGTGCGAAAGTAAGAGATCTTAGGCTTTCTATTGTTCCAGATCTCATATGGTGTCTTTCCATGTCTGAGTGAAATTGATGATCTGTTCTGAGTATAACAGGCTGTATAGATAGCTTCTGCCCAGAATTTCTTGGGTAGATTGGTAGCATTTAGCATAGTACGAGCTACTTCTTTAGTGATCTGTTTCGCCTTTCAACAAGTCAATTTTGTTGAGGTGTTCTAGCAGCTGATGTTTGATGAGTGATTCCCATCTTATTGCAGTATGCTTCAATCTTTTGGTTGAGAAATTCTGTTCTTCGATCTGTTCTGATGGTGGCTATATTCACCTCTTTCTGTTTGGTGATCTTGTGTAGAAAATCAGGCAGTTTGACTAGTGTCTCTTTCTTCTTTAACAGAAAGATGACCCAGGTGAACCTTGAGTAGTCATTTATGCTTAGTGGTTTAATTGGTCCAAAAAGATCCAGATGCAAGAGCTCCAGTATTCTTGATGTTGAGTGAGCTGTTTTGCTTGAAAAGGATGATCAGGTTTGCTTTCCAGCTTGACATGCATCACATATATGATCCTTATCATATACTTGATCTGGTAGACCTTCCACTAATTTTTCTTTGGCAATCGTGTTGATTGTCTTGAAATTTAGGTGACTCAATCTCTTGTGCCATAACCAGCTTATTTCTGATACAGTTTTAGTGAATAAGCAGGTCTCGATCTGGTTTGTCCACTGGACAATATATAGACTGTCCTGCAATTTTCCGGTAAGGAGTATCTCATCTCCTTCCTTGTTCTTCAAAAAACAGTTGTTAGTATCAAAGATGATCTGATTACTATTAGCACAGAATTGACTTACTGAAAATAGATTGTGATTAAGACCCTCAACATACGATACATTTGTGATGGTGGTCTTGCCAACTTTTATGTTTTCATATCCTCTGGTGTACCCTTTTGAGTTGCATCCAAAGGTGACCTGTGGTCCTGGCCTTTCTATGTAATCTGATAGTAGATTCTTTTCACATGTCATGTGCTTCGAACATCCACTATCTATTATCCAGATTGTTCCTCTTACTATCTTGTTTCTTCTTGCAGTCTTCAGGTCCTGTAATTAATTAAACTTAGCTACCCTTCAACATTTGGGTGCTTGGTTATTAGCAAATATTCCGTTTCGAATCCAGAACATTTTTGGGTTAGGAATAGAAATATATTAAGTAATGATGTTCCCATCATTATCAACTCTAGACAGAGAATGAAATACAGATGGATGATGTCTCTCTATCCCATCATTCTTCAATCCCTTCTTAATAGGTAATGTCCTGTTGACATTCTTTGCCCTGTTGACATTTTTGGTGGATAATGTCCGGTTGACATTCTTTTTATGAACATGATTTGTTTCTGTGTAATGAGCTGGTTGACCATTTGTTTGGTAGTATTGTTTGTACCCGGTCTCTTTTATCATCATCCTCTGGGGATGATCTTTCTTGTTTCTCAGATCTGGTATTTGCTTTCTCTCTGTTACAAAGCTTATGGTTCCCTAAGATTTTTCCGAGTGACCTGGATATCCTAATCCAGATGTGCCTTTTTGTTGCAGATTGATTAGCTGTTTAGCACGTTCATCACTTTTGTAGATCATTTCTTTGTCTTCTTTATCTTTTCTTCAGCTACGTTGTTTCTGTTGACCTTTGAGTTTAGTGAGTGAATCTCTCTATCTTTTCCCTTGATCTGTTCTTCCAGATCAGTTACTTGGGCAGCGAATTGGGTGTTAGCTGTGCTCAGTATCTGTTCAGATTTCTTCAGCCTATCATTTTCTTCCACAACTTCTCTAAACAGTCTTTTGATGCTCGAATAGCTCTTGAACATCTCATTAACTTCTTCCCATGATTATTCAGATTGCTCTTCTACTTCCTGTTCCAGATCATTATCATTTGAGGAATGTGAATTGCATGAATTTACCTCGACTTCATCCAGACCGTTGCCTAGTCCCACATAGCATTCATCCCAACTTTCTTCCTCATTAGCATAGAATGCTTCATCATTCTCTGATGAGCTATCTGAAAAATGACTTGAGCTGCTTGATTCTTCTTCTTCAGCTAGCATGGCCTTGCATTCATATTTGAGTTTTTGATCTCTTTTAGCTCTCAACTCTTCTCTTTGGCTTTTGGACAGATCAGAACAATCTGTTTTGAAGTGACCTGTTCTACCACAACCAAAGCAGGTATAATCTGTTGAGTTAGATGTTTTTGAGGATTTACCCATTTGTTGTTTTGATTCATCCTTGTTATCAGATCGATCATTGTCACATTTCTTGTAGAATTTGTTTTTGGTATCTTTGTAGAAACATCTGAATTTCTTCGATCTGACCTCCATCTTGTCCATACGTTTGGCAATCATTGCAAAATCTTTTAACAGTTTGTCATAGCCCTTCTCTTCATCTGGTGTAGTAGAATCAGAAGGTTCATCTGTTTTGCACTTCGCTTTGAATGCTACTTCTTTGTCCTTCTTCGAGCTGCTTTCTGCCTTTTTGGACAGATGATCTGGTCCATGAATTCTTTGAATGTCACATTCATGACCTTCAAGATGATCAAATAGAGCTTCTGTAGAGAGTTCATTGAAGTCAGCACGAAGTGGTTGCATTGCAGCATATATCTCCCAGCTTGGTGGAAGTGCTCTGAGTACTTTCATGTTTTTCTCTCTTTGAGTATATTTATTCTTTTTGAACGCAGATATCTCAAGTAAGATTTCAGTGAATCTTGTTTTCATTTGTTCGATGGTCTCGCCTGGTTTCATTTTGAATTCATCGTATTTATTGCAGGCAAGTGACAGCTTGTTCTCAATCATGACTTTTGGTCCTAGACACAAGTCTCTTAAGGCTTCCCACATCTCTTTGGCAGTATCCAGATCTTGGATTTTGGCCAGATGTACGCCTTTGACTGTGCTAGATATGATCTCTTTAGCAAAGTCATCCAGATTGGCTTCGCGACGTTCTTCTGCAGTGTATTTCCTTGGATCTTTAGGAACAGTCTGTGTAGTTACACCAGTTGAGTTTGTTAGCGTCACTTCTTCAGTGATCTGTAGTGGCCCATCTTCGATAACTTTCCACATCAGATAGTGATGGGCTTTGAGTGCCATTTTGATTCTGAAGCTCCATTGTGTGTGCGGAAATATGGTGGATTTAGTTGGTGCTCTTATATAGAAAACCTTAATGATTAACCAGATCGTTTAAAGCAGGTTGATTGATATGCAGTCTAGATGAAAGTGCAAGGGTTAGAATAAATAAATAAACAACTGGATATAAATATGCAGAAAGGTAAATGACACAGTTGTTTAACGTGGTTTGGGAAATACCTACGTCCACGGTCTGATCAAAACCAGATCAGATTATCCACTACTAGGATACTCTTCTTCTTTAGACTCGCTGAGAACGAGTCACAAGTATCAATCAAAGCTAGATGGATACTTATGCACGAAGTAAGGGTCGTGTCCCTTTACAACAGATTACATCTACGTTACCACTAGTAAAACTACTAGTTAGCAGGGTGATCTCCTCTCTCTCGATAAGACAGACTTGAATCGAGACTGGTTTGGTGTAATGTAGAATCACAAGTTGTTTGAAGCTCTTCGTCTAGTTTAGAGATTGATTGCCTTAGCGTGTAATTATTCGATGTAGCGTATATATCTCCAGATTTTGAACTTCAAGTATATATAGGCTTGAATTTGAAATTCTAGCCATTTGTTGATTGGTGTGGATTTGATTGTAGATTGCCAATCAATGATGTCAATCATATCTGCTTTTTCTTTGTAGAAATGTTGACCCAATCCTCTAAGTATGGAAAGCAGATCGCTAACGGTTACTTTCCTTCCTCGTGATAATCAAGGATTCTTCTTTCCCAACCCTATTGGATGGACTCCTATATTGATGTGGCAAGTGGATATGATGTGTAGAGTGATGTCATCTGGTGGTTTGATGACTCTGTCGATCTGGTGCTTCGCTGTGATCATCAATCTGGTTGGTGATCTGGTCGAAGGTTGTCATTGCAGATCGATTTCTTTTCTTTGGAAAAAGTCTTGGTCTTCAACCTAGACTATAATTGAAATGACTTCTATAGGAGTATTTCCTTTACATGCCCAGTCATCTCCTAATCTGTTCTGTATCAGAATTCACTTTATATGTAGTGATCTGTTAACATGTAGAACAGTTTAACTCTAATGAAAACTGTAAAGACTAAGTGTGTTTCGAGATATCATCATCAAAACCAAAATACTTTGGGGTTCCCAACAAACATAATGGGCTAATGATGCATATTCTAGAGTTCATGATCATTTTGTGTACTTATAAGATCTAAGGCAAAGTTTGAACTAAGTTTAGGTTGAAAATGATTAAAAATAACTAAGAAATAATGAATATAAAGATAAGTTTTTCGTAAGGTGAAACTCTTACCATTGATGAAGGAGTATTAATAGAATGATAATCATGGTTCGTGATGTTGCTGTCCAGCTTCCTCTGTTTCTTTTTCTCCTTAATGTGTTAGCTCTATCTACTTTCTAAATTTTGACATTTATTATGTTTTCCTTTTACAGGAGTAATTTAATATGTGAACTGAACATAAGGTAGGTACAGGTGATGATATTCTTGAGGCTTGTTCGTAGGTAGAAATTGTGGTGAAACGGGATGTGGACATGGACTTGGAAAGAACCATTAAGTCTTTCCCAACAATGTAAAGCTTTGTAGATATTTTATTTTTATTTTTGTTCATTTTTATAATTGGACGTTTTATTCATTAATTGAAATTTTCTCTTGACTTTGAGTTTCATGCTTATTTCTTCATTTTATTAATTAATCATCTTATTAGACCTAATAATATTTCATCACTCTTTGTCTTTCTTGCTTTATATAATTCATGGCCAAGTAGTAAAATAATTACAATCTCCTCTAAATACCAAAGCTCAAAACTAAATTCAAACATTTTCAACATTTAAACTCTAATTAAATAAATTCTAATCGATATCAAAACTTATCTACATAGTTTAAAAATTCATACATATATGATTTTTTTTTTGAAAAAAAATAGAACGAGTAAATGACGGGTATTACAGTTTTTTTACCATTTATTGGAAGCAGGGATTCAATCTCAGTTAATTGCATCAGGTACACCTCAACAAAATGGTGTAGCTAAAGATTTAATAGAACTCCTATGGAGATGGTAAAATATATGATGACTTATGCAGAGTTGCCCATTTCATGTTGGGGATATGCCCAAGAAACGGCAGTTTACACATTGAACTTGGTACCATCCAAGTAGGTCCCTAAGACACCGATTGAGTTGTGGAACTGGTGCCAGCCCAGTCTGAGACGTCTCAAGGTGTGGGGTTGTATACCACACGTGTTAGAGAAGGACACCGATAAATTGGCACCTTGTACTGACTTATGTCTACTCGTAGGTTATCCTAGAGAGACGAAAGGGTGAGATTTTTATAGTCTTAGAGTTCCTAAGGTCGTGATTAGCACTCATGCTCGATTTCTGGAAGAAGACTATGTGAACAACCACAAGTCAACAAGTGAAGTAGTTCTCGAGGAAATCAGCACTAGAGCTAATCCAAATTCACAAGAAACACAATGTGCAACGGCACCAACTCAAACACATGTACCACCTGCAGTGTAGCCTCATATTAGTGGGAGGTTTGTTCGTCAACCCGACCGATTCATTGGAATGGGAGAGGCATCTGATTCAGTTCCAGGCGTAGATGAATTAGATCCATAGAACTACAATGAGGTAGTACACGAAAAGGACTGTCACCTCTGGTTAGAGGCAATGGAGTCTGAACTATAATCGATGGTAGACAAGGAAGTATACCTGATGGCAGTTTACACATTGATCTGCCCAATGGCTGCGCGACGGAATAGAACACTTATGGAGATGGTGAGATCAATGATAAGTTATGCAGAGTTGCCTATTTCATTTTGGGGATATGCCCTGAAGATAGTAGTTTACACATTGAACTTAGTACCATACAAATCGGTCCCTAAGACACCGATTGAGTTGTGGACCAGGCGCCAGCCAAGTCCAAGAGATCTCACAGTGTGGGGTTGTCCAGAACATGTGTTAGAAAAGAACGCTGACATGGTGGCATCTCGTATTGTTGGTCCTGGAAGAGCTAGGTTTGGTGTATGGGGGAGGCGGGGGCGGGGGGGGGGGGGGGGGGGGG
>JAPKLX010000614.1:23296-41194 GCA_026898415.1 Leonotis leonurus | reverse complement strand
CCCCCCCCCCCCCCCCCCCCCCCCCCCCCCCCCCCCCCCCCCCCCCAAGAATACCCCAAATACCAACTTTTTAGTTAACTTGACTTTGTAGTCCAAGAGCAAAATTCTTCTTATATCAACAATGACTTTTAAGATGACATGAATAGGTTCTCTCAAGAGTAGATGATCTTGTCCAAAGAAACTCTTGTGTGAGCCGGTTCTTAGAGAGTTTGACTTCATGAGAGTTTTCTCTTCAACAAAACTGTTTGCAGAAGATGGTGGATTTGGTTGGTTGCTTGTTTTAATCCAAGTGTTCTTTAGTAAAGCAGGTTTAGAAGGAATGAGTGAGAATTATAATACTGAGTTAGTGCATAAAAAATGACTGAAATATAATGCAGAAGGTAAATAACACAGTCAATTTTACGTGGTTCAAGAAACCCCTACATCCACAATCCAATCACACAAGACTAAAAATCCACTACTAGGATTCTCACTTGATTATACACGTTGAGTATGAACCACAAATATAAGTCAAAGCTAGACTATATTCGTGCATGAATTATGGGTCGTGTACCTTACAACTTACAGAGAAAATTTTCCTTCAACACTTCACAATCAAATCTTAGAAAACTACTAAAAAATTTAAAGGAATTAAACTTCTAACTTCTCAATAAGACAGACTTAAATCGAGATTACAACTTGAAGTTTTCTGGAATAAATCGATGTTGCTTCGAGAATAGTATGCAGGAATTCAGACTTCTTTACACTTTTATTGCACGAGTTTAGGTGAATAAATCTGGGCAGAGTAATGGCTCTTAAATGTTGAATTCACGTACTTTGCATACTTTGAGTTGAAGTTTTTATTGGTGCAGGATTGAAATTCTGACTATTTTTTTGATTGGTTAAGCAATTAATGCTTAATTGTTGCTGAAGATCTTGTTTCCATAAATCGAGTCTTGCCTTGTAGAGTAGATTGGAATCTTCTTGATTAAGTTGAAGTAATCTTTGATTGATCTCCTTCCTTTAATAGAGACTTGCGGGATAGAGGCATGATGTCCGTTCTCTTATGTTGTTATCCAACGGTCACATAGTTTTGCTTCTCTTTTGTTGGGTATGCTTCTTTATCAGCAGAATTGCCTAGCGAAACTGATGACTACTATAGTTTAGTACTCTTATAGAAGTGTTCTTCCCTTTACACATTGTCATCATCTAAGCATGTTTTAGAGATTGGCAAATTTTGGTCAAGATCTTATAATTCAATCTTTTTCCTTACAATAAACCAATCCTATGAAGTAGATCTATCAGGCTTGCTTTTCTATGAGATAAGGTCCAGAATAGAATGACCTTTTCTGTTACAACATAGGCAAGTCTAAGAAACAAATGAATGAAAAATTATAAGTGTGTTTCGAGAGAACATCATCAAAATTATTTCTAAGGGTTCCCAACAATTTCCCCCTTTTTGATGATGTTGAAACCATACTTTACAAGATAACCCTAAGTAAAGCATTAAAGACCAGTTTGGTTGAAATTTCCAGAAGGGTTAGTCTTGTTATAATAAATAACGTCAAAAAAACATTAATTTAGTTCTGGACAAAGAGTGATTGTCATCAGAAACTCTCAATTATATATATAGTGTTTAAGTTCGAGAGAGTTACAAAATATGATATCTGAACATATGTGCAAAAATAAGAACAACAAAGATAATAGAATAAAGAAGTCAGTTACCCTTCTTTCGCTGCTTCTCTCATCTCTTTCTTCTTCTCTTCTGACAACAACTCATAACTTTCATACAATGAGTCTCGAACGCGAGCCTAATTAGGATTGCTATCATCAATGGAGTATCCACACCCATTGACAATTGAGTTGATGTATGAGAGAATCTTAGTTTTATCTCGAACAATACTTCCCTTCAGTAATGGAACCTGCATGGGATGTTTTGGTGGTGCTCAGAGCTGAACTTTGACGGCGGTCTTCATCTTTTTGTTTCTTAATTCTCTGCTCCTTGAGGAATTGAGTGTGGAATTCCGGATCACAGGCTTGATTTGGAGTCGCTCCCAACAGAAAACCTTCCTCTGCTTCTTCTCCTTCATCTCTGGGTTGTTGTGCTTCTTGCCTTTATCAATCGTTTGAGAAACTGGTTGAGCTGCTGATTGAGTTGGTGTTGCTGGTGCTTGAATCGGTGGAGCTACTTCTGTTTTTTTCTTCTTCTTAGTGACTATCTTTCCTTGGCCTTTCCCAACCTGTCTTTTCCCTTTCCCTTTACCTTCCCCTTTTCTACTTCGCGTTGAATGTTTCGTTTTCCTACTTTAATGAGATGTAGGATGTACGCACCTAATCCTATGGTTGTGTGGAGCGCATAGACTTCCTTCTCTCTATAATCTCTACTTTATTACTATAAATGGTAATGATTTATCCTCGATCCGCTAATCCATATCCTAAAATAGATCATTTCAAACATTAAATGAAAATCAAATCAATCATGTAGATAAATTTAATATCTTATCTAATAAAAATCGAGGCGGTAAATATCATATTCAGAGAGTGATACAACTTCTCTGAGTTCCCCCAATTAAGAAATATATATAGAGAGAGAGAGATAATGACTGTTTGTAGTTCTCCTTGAGAGGTTGTTGTTGATCAGGTTCACTTATCTTCAAGACTAAGTAAACCTAATCTTCCACACACCATCTCGAACCTTTCTTCTGGTGAGAAAATCAGCACGTTGAACATCCGTATAAATCTTCTCGATTTGCACATTTTTCCTTTCCACATGGTCTCAAATGAAGGGATGACGCACATCAACATGTTTGTATCTTGTATGGAGAACAAGATTTTGCGTTATAACAATAGCTCTCGGACTATCACAGAAGATTGGGACTTTTTTAACGTATACTTCATAATCCTTGAGTTGTTGCTTGAGCCATAATATTTGAGCACAACAACTTCCACCTGCCATATATTCTGCTTCTGTTTCTGTTGTCGAGGTAGCTATGGAGGTTTGCTTCTTAAAGAACCATGACACTATTTTGTTTCCAACAAACTGGCATGTGCATGATGTTGATTTTCTATCTGGCTTACAACCTGCATAGTCAGAATCTGAATAACCCGTTAGTTCAAAATTATCATCACACGAATACCATATTCTCAGGTTTGTTGTTCCTTTAAGATATCATAATATCTTCTTAGCCGCTTCCATGAGATTCTTTGGGATTAGCCTGATATCTTGCGTATACACCTACTGCAAAAGTAATGTCAGGTCTACTATCAGTTAAATAAAGTAAAGAACCGATAATTGGCCTATATTGCATAATATTGGCAGGTTTGCCTTCTTGATTTGGGTCTATTCTTCCTCTAGTCTGCATTGATATCTTGACAAGTTGGCTATCTTTGACTCCAAATTTTAAGATCAATTCCTGCAATCCTATTACAAAACTGACTTTCAACTTATGTGATCAAACCTTAAACAATCTCCACTTTGATTACTGAATTGAATCAAGGTTCCTCCAAAACAATATTGTTGGTCCCGAAAGAGCAAGGGAATACACCAAATATAAACTTTTCAGTTTACTTGACTATTTAACTAGAGAGATGAAGCTTTCTCGAAAGGATATTGCTAAGTTTGATAGACCAGATCGACTAGTGATTTTTCCAGACAGATTCTCTCTTGTGAGTTATGCTAAGCAGATAGCAAGAGTGATCTTGTTATCTAACAGAGTGTACTGTGCGGAATTTGGTGGATTTAGTGTGTTGCTCTTATAAGAAAACCTTTGATAAACACTTAGTCAAATATATTAAGAGATTGATTAAACAATGGAGGTTTGAATGCAAGTGTTGGGTTAGAGAAATAAAGAACTGAAAGATAAAATGCGTAAAGTAAAGAACACAGTTGTTTTTACGTGGTTTGGGAAACCCCCTACGTCCATGGTCTAATCAAAACTAGATCGGATATCCACTACTTAAGATACTCTCTTCTTTATACTCATTGAGAACGAGCCACGAGTTCCAGTCAAAACTAGAAGGAAACTTGTGCACGAATATGGATCGTGTCCCTTACAACTTGTACCTTCACGTTAATCCACTAGAAAACTACTAGCTAGCGAAAATATCTTCTTTCTACTTCTAGATAAGATAGACTTAAATCGAGTTTGGTGTGATTTCGATGACGAACGACTTTGAACACGATATGGATTGTTAAATCTTCTCATGGTAGAATAGATTTCTTGGCAGAGCTATTTTGTAAGACCGTTAGTTAGTTGATCAGTTCGTCAATCAGTGTTCCTCCAGATTTTGTTCCAAACTTTGTAATCTGCTTTTGACCAGATTGAGTGACCTTCATCAGGTGATCTGCTTGCTTCAGGTGAGTTGGTCTTCTTCGATGATCCAGAAGACTATCTAACCAGATGACTTCTTATAGGACATAATACTTAAAGCATTTAAGTCCTTTATAGTGATCTAGGATAAACAGGTTTGTTGTCTATCAGATTCACTTAACATTATAGTGATCTGTTACATGTTAAGAAGGCTAGGTATAGCAATTAGAACATGAAATAAAACTAAGTGTGTTTCGAAAGAACATCATCAAAACTAAATTTTGTGAATGGTTCCCAACATATAATATTATGAATGTATATTTGAACAAAAAGTATATGTTCCTTGTCTTTGATGATGAATAGTGTCTTATCAACTGAGCCTCTTCCGAACCCTGATTCAAGAAGAAATGTTGATAAAGTTTCATACCAAGCTCTTGGAGCTTGTTTTAATCCATAAATAGCTTTGGCTAATCTGGAGACTTTCTTGTTAGCATCTCCTTCTTCAAATCCTGGAGGCTGTTGGGAAGTGGAGTGGACTCCAACACCTCCCGGAGGGGGGGGTCCTCTGTGTATCGTACCCGAGAGAACTTATGGGAGTGCGGCCTGCCTTAGTCGAAAAGGGCCTGCACTACCATTGTTGACGAGAGGTTAAATGAATTGATTAGTACTACTCATACCAACATGGTGCATCATCTTTTCAGGTGACCCCTTAGTAGAAACTCCAAGGTTAAGCGTGCTTGGCTTGGAGCAATACTATGATTGATGACCTACTGGGAAGTTTCCTGGGTCAGCCTGTCAGTGAGGACAAAGCAGGCTGGGAAAGAAAGTGTTTGTGTGTGGGGCCAGTACGTCAATTCTGATGGGCGCTCCCGATCCAACACTTGAATTGCTTGTATGCTGCATATGCCAAGAACAACCTTATTGCTTTCAATCGAGCAACTGGTGCAAAGGTTTCATCAAAATCTATCCCTTCTTGTTGACTATATCATTTGGCTACAAATCTGGCTTTGTTTCTAACTACTTCTCCATTCTCATCCTTCTTGTTCTTGAATACTCATTTGACACCTATCACTTCTTGATGCTTCGGTCTATCCACTAGATACCATACTTCATTTCTCTTGAATTCATTAAGCTCTTCTTGCATGACAATTATCCAATCGGCATCTTGTAATGCTTCATAGGTGTCAGCAAGTTCGGTGTGAGATAGATAGCATCTCAACAATGCACTTTCTCCATGCATTCTTCTTGTTCTAACAAGATCTAATGGGTTCCCAAAAATAAATTCTGCAGGATGGTCTGTGATCCATTTTCTTAGTTTAAACATTTCTGGTTCTGATATTTCAGGTTTTGCCTCCTCTTCGGGGTTCTTAAACTGTGGATGCACTATAGGATGAATAGAAAATCGATTACCATTATCAGTATTAACATCTATGTTTGAATTAGAAGGGTTACTGTCAATCTCATTTGAGATTTCTTGTTGTTCTCGTTCAACAGATCTGAATGGTTCTTGTGTTTTGAGAATAGAGGACCCTTTTCCTGAGCTCAAGGTTCCCCCTTGATTAGTTCCCCCTTGATGTGAGGCATTTCTGACGGCAATAGAGACTTCATTTACTTCTTCTTCTTCTTTCTTGCTCTAAAGAAGAATGTCTTCGATAAGTTGTTCTTTAGAACTCCTTAAGCTTGATCTCCTGTTCTGTTGTTGATCTTGTGCTTCTACTGACTCCCTGTACTCAAGAATAGATTCATCAAATATAATATGTTGTGTTACTTCCACAATAAGGGTCTTCTTATTGTATAATCGATAAGCTTTGCTTACATCAGAATATCCTAAGAATATTTCAGGATCAACTTTGCAATCAAATGTTTTCAATTGATATTTTCCATTATTATGTATGTAACACATACAACCAAAAGCTCTAAAATATTTGAGTCGAGGTTTATTGTTGTTCCATAGTTCAAATGGAGTTTTTCCTTGTCGAATTGTGACTGTAGATTTGTTCTAGGTGTAGCATGCAGTGTTTATAGCTTCAGCTCAAAACTTCTTTGCCAGGTTTGTTTCATTGAGCATAGTATGAGCAGCTTCCTTAAGAGATTTGTTTCGCCTTTCAACTACTCCATTTTTTTGAGATGTTCTTGCTGCTGAGGTTTGATGTGTTATCACCATCTTGTTACAATACTCTTCAATCTTCTGATTTAGAAAACATGGTTCCGCGGTCAGTTCTGATGGATATGTTGAGGTTTCCTTTTTTCGAGTTATCTTTGTTGGTCCCGAAAGAGCAAGGTTTGGTGTATGGGGGGGGGGATACACCAAACTACAAACTTTTCAGTTTACTTGACAGGTTATGAGAGAGTTCAAGCTATTTTGTATAAGAAATTGCTAGAAGATGACTTGACAGATCGATAAGCAGATCGATAGCAGTTTAGTCCAAACAGATTACTCTCTTAGTGAAAATACTTAGCTAATAATAAGAGTGATCTTATTACTTTCTGAGTGTTGAGTGAATGCGGAATAATGGTGGAATAGTGATTGCTCTTGTTTAGAAAACCTTAGTAATAATCCAGAATGTTAAGGAGATTGATTGAGATGCAGATGGATGATAGTGCAGAGAGTTAGAATAATAAACAACTGAAAATAAAGAATGCAGGAATGTAAAGCACACAGTTGTTTAACGTGGTTCGGGAAATCCCTACGTCCACGATCTGGTCAAAAACTAGACCAGATTATCCACTACTAGGATACTCTGCTTCTTTATACTCATGGAGAACGAGTCACAAGTATCAATCATAACTAGAGAGATACTTATGCACGAAATAAGGGTCGTGTCCCTTTACAACAGATTACCTCTACGTTACCACTAGAAAACTACTAGCTAGCAGGGTGATCTCCTTTCACTCGATAAGACAGACTTGAATCGAGGTGGTTGGTGTGATGTAGAATCACAGAGTGTTGAAGCTCTAAGTCTGGATGGCAGATTGCTTGAAAGTATGACAACAGTTTAGCTTGCGCGTATGTTCTATCTATCTTCCAGATTTCTAACTTCAACTATATAGGCATTGAATTTGAGATTCTAGCCGTTTGTTGATTGATGTGAGATAGATGGTATATTGCCAATCAATGGTTTCCATCATATATGTTCTTGCCATATAGGAAAGGTTGACTCAATCATTGAGTTATGGAAAGCAGATTGCTAACGGTCTCTTTCCTTTTATGTGTTAACCGAAGATCTTCCTTCCAATCCCAGTTGGATGGACTTGATCTTGACGTGGCAAGAGCATATGATGTGTAGGATGATGTCAACTAGTGGATTGATGACTCAATCGTTCTGGTTCCTCGCTGTAGGTATCGATCTGGTCATCGATCTGATCACTGTCTGTTACAGCAGATCGATTATTTTTGGCGTGAAATCTTGACTTTCATCCTATTCTAAGTTGAGATTGACTTCTATAGAAATATTTCCTTTACACATTAAGTCATCTCCTAATCTGTTCCATAACAGGATTCACTTTATCCCTAGTGATCTGTTTTTACACGTAGAACAGTTTAAGCTCTAAAAGGACTAAGTGTGTTTCAAAAGATCATCATCAAAACTAAAATCCTTAGGGTTCCCAACAATTTCCCCCTTTTTGATAATGTCGAAACCACACTTTACAATAATTCCTATCAGCACATAAAGAAGGATCTGGTCTGATAGCCAGATTGATGTTTGTTCGTTATTAAGTTTATAACATTTAGGGAATTTTATATATGTTCTGGACAATGGAATGTTGTCATCAGAAACTCAAAAAGATTTCATATATATATAGAGACAAAAAGAGTTTACAGATAATCAACACAAGAATAAGACATGCAAATCATAATGATAAGAAAATTATATCTATCTGCTCCACCTTTTCTCTTCTTGTTGTCTTTTCATCTTTGCTCTGGTCTCATCCGAGATAAGCTGAACACTCTCGTATATTCTCTCTCTGATCCTTATGTAGTCCGGGTCCTCTGCATCCACCTTGTATCCTCTATTCTCAGCTAGCTGGTTGATGAAGGTGAGCAGGAATGTCTTGTCTGGTAGATCAGTCCCTGGAATGGTGGGGCATGATCTGTATTCTTTTTCAGGCGCAGTGATCTGGATGTTTGCTTGGGCAGCAACCTTCCTTATTTCTCCTACCAGATCACTGGCTTCATTCATGTCCAGATATTTATTGAATGCCTCGTTGGGTGATCCCTCAATGTATGCAGGTTCCTTCAGGAAGTATATGCAGAGAACGAATGCATTCTTAAGCCCTTCCCATCCATCTCTTAGGTGAACTGGGACCCAGTTGGTCACTCCAGATGGTCTGATGTGAGTAGATGGCGAGCTGGATCCAGTTTTCTTCTTCTTCTTCTGGATTTGACTTGATCTGCTAGATGATTTGGATTTTGTAGTTTGAGCAGATGGAGGGCTGGTTTGGGGCGAAAGCTGCTGCTCAGTTTGAGCTATCTCCTTCTCCTTTTCCTTCCTCTTTGCCGCAATGGCCTGCTTTCCTTTCATTCCTTCCCCCTTTTTGACATCATCAACAACCATATTGATGAGTGCCCGGAGGGAAGTAATCTCTTCCTTTATTGCATTTAGCTCTTTGTCAGACTCAACCTTTTGTGCGAGCAAAGATGTTATGTTGAGATTGGCGTCGTCGATCTGTTTTTGAAAGGATTTCTGAATATTTGTTAGTTCTTTGGTGTGGGCCTCAATGTCTTCCTGGATGATCCCAAAATCATTAAAGTATGTATCAATCATTGTCTTCGTAGGGTAGCCCAGGTCGCACATTTTTCTTTCAACAAAGTCCTTCCCATCTGCTACAAATTTTCGGAACATAGCTCTTGTCTCTGAGTTCGCAGTTTTGATTATGTCAGGAGCAATGCCATCAGTCTGTTCCTTGACTATGGCGTGAACCATGTCTTTCTCTTTCTCAGCAAAAGCAGTGACGATCTTGTATATCTCCTTTACCTTAAGCTCTGTATTGAACAAACTCTGATCGATCTGTGCTTTCCTCTCTTCGGCAGCAGCTCGATCATCGTCCAATTTCTTGCTGATCTCTTCAATTTTTAGCCTGCATATCCTCCTTAAATTATAGTCAACTTGATCGACATGAGTCTTCAAGTGGTCGTTGAACTTTGTGAGGATGCGAGTAGCCTCATCTTGCACTTGGGAGAGCGTCCCATACATGTATTGGTCCACCTTTTTGGCAATGAGATCTATGATCTGCATATGGGACAGTGATTGATGTTGGTCCATCAATATGTCTTCCAAGGTGAATGTCTGCACGTATACCCCAAGCGCATCTGCAGCAGCAGGAGTGTAGATGTCATTTGTGAGTTCCCCTCCGACATTTTGTCCAACAAGCTCATCCTCTGCTTGATATTGGCTGCTCACTGCATTGGGGATTTCAGAAGGTGTGACTTGTTCCCCCTCAGCAGGTGCAGTGGCCTGCTTTTCACTTTCAACCATTGGCTGATCTATCTCAGTCACTGTATTGGCTACACCCTGTTGGTGAGCATCACTAGGGGCTGCTTCAACCTCTTCCTCCACATTTTCTTCTTCAATGCTGTTATAAAAATCCAGCATGTTGGCTTTCTCATATACAGATCGTAGGTCGATCTGGAGTTCATCAGCCTCGAATTTTGCCATGCCAAGTATATCTGGCTTGTAGGTCTCCCTTAACTCAGAGATGGAGGAGGCAGTGAATATCTTGAGCAGAGTGGCTTCTTCGATTTTTAGTGCATGTATGGATTTGGTGCGGAGCAAGGCATCCAGAACGTAGAATTCTTTGTCTTTCACAAGCAGGAGGAATTTTAGGCGTTTGGCTGCATCTTATGTCTCTGGAGTGAGCTGGATCCCAGGGAATGTTCTGAGCACAGAGTGATCTGCCTCTGTCTCCAGCATTTTCACCACTGTTTCTGCTTTCTTTAGCTCTTCTTCTTTATCAGTTGACCCGTCTTCTCCCTCATCCTCCTCATCGATCTGCTCTAAGTGTTCTGCAGAAGATTGACTTTCAGTACGAGCTGGAGAAAAATCCTGAGATTGATCTGGGTTCAAGGATGAAATGGGGGCCACATCCTCTGGTGGACCACCCATCAAAACTTCTTCTTCCTCAACCTCCTATTGAGGGAGAATAGTTTCTGCAGCAGCATGTACTTCATCCTGGGCTTGAGGATCCGTTGTGGTTGAGAAAAATTCACTGTACGAATTCAAACAGAATTCTGAATTCTGGAGCGAGAAGTGCACGGACAAACATCCTGTTTGTGTATTGGATGGGTATAATCATCACTATCTCCACAGCTTCTTGCAGCTGTTCTGCAGTGATTTCTCCAAGATTAAGGCCTTCATCCTTCACTTTGTAAACATCGTTGATGATGTTGATGACGTTATACGAGGTGTTACTGATTGTGTTCCCTTTACTGACCCTGATGGTTGCCTCGGTTCCACCCCTCTCTCCCTGCCATGAGAGGTAGAAAGCAGCAACATCCTTAGGTAGGAAGTGGATTGGGTGTGAAGTGATAATGTTGTAAAAACCTACAAGAAATACAACAGAGCATATGTGAGCACTATCCTTCCATCAGTGAAGTATAAGTGCTCAAAATAGTTCATACAATCTAGCAGTTTATATCACAGTAATCATACCCGAACGTATATGCAGATGAGAAAAGAAAAGACAGTTCAAGCACATGAACGAAACAAGCAAATATAAAATGGTGAACCTTTGCATTTGCGAACAAGGTCAAATGCCTTTTCTAGCTTGTGAAACCCGAAGGTATCGAGAGTGGCAAAAAGGTCTTGGTGCAAGTATGGTTTCAAAAAGGTCGCTTGATCAAGAAACTGAGAAGATTTTGGTGCCATTTTTGCTAGAAACAGAGAGATATTCGAAGGTAGAGAAAGTTTGAAAGAGTGGAAATTTTGGCTAAGTGATTCGAGAAATGTAAGTGTGAGTGATACATGAAACGCCTTATCAATCTATATACACGAAAGAGAAGATAAGTAGAGTAATAAAATATTCAGAAATTCTTCCCTTTTTCAGGTTTCCCGCCTTTCCATGTTCTAGGTTTCCAGTCTATCACCGCTTCTATTTATCGTATCATACACGCGCTTTGATCGAACGGTTGTGATGTAGCGCATTGTCTTTGGTTGTAGTCATTTTCTCCCTTTTTCTTGATTTGGTAGATATTTCCTTGATCACGTTTCCCAATTACTGGACTTAATCATCAAAAATAAAAGATTTGATATCTAGAGTCAGAAATCAGATATTTTATATAATTAGTCGCCGTATAAGATTGACCTTTCCCCCTTAACCAAGTAATGGGATAAGAAATTTTAAATTAATATCCACGCCGCATTTGGTAATCTGGTCAAGGTCGATCTCTTTCATAGTGAGAAGTATCGATCTGGTTAACTCTTTTAATAATTCCCAGTTGGAACTTGATCAATCTGTATTGACATATACTTAGTGATCTGGTGTCAATTCCCTATTGGAATTTCAAGTGATCTGGATTTTATCAATCTGGACCATGACGATCTGGCTTTGATTCCCTGTTGGAATATTGGATTTCATCTGGTTTAGATCAATCTGGTCCTTTCTTCAAGATTTAAAAGTCCTAATTTTCCACAAAGCATCTTAAATCTTTCTTCTGTTAATGCCTTAGTGAGAATGTCTGCTCTCTGAACTTCAGTGTGTATTTTCTCAATCTGTACATGTTTCCTTTCAACATGGTCTCTTATGAAGTGATGTCTCACATCCACATGTTTGCATCTGGTATGCAAAACAGGATTTTGTGTGATTGCTATAGCACTTGAGCTGTCACAGAAAATTGGTATTTCCTTGACATCAATCTCATAATCTTTAAGCTGTTGTCTTAGCCACAGTATTTGTGCACAACAACTTCCAGCTGCCATATATTCTGCCTCTGTGGTTGAGGTGGCAACTGGTGTCTGTTTCTTTGAGAACCAAGAAATTAGTTTATTTCCTAGAAACTGACATGTACCAGATGTTGACTTTCTGTCCAGTTTACATCCAGCATAATCTGAGTCAGTATATCCAGTTAGCTCAAAATTGTCTTCACATGGATACCATAATCCTACATGAGCTGTTCCTTTAAGATATCTTAGGATCTTCTTAGCTGCTTCCATGTGAGACTCTTTGGGATTTGCTTGATATCTTGCACATACACCTACTGCAAATGTGATGTCAGGTCGACTGGCAGTTAGGTAGAGTAATGATCCTATGATCCCTCTGTACTGTGTAATGTTAGCTGGTTTTCCCTCTGGATCTGGATCGATTTTCCCATTGGTCTGCATTGGGATTTTCACTGGATTACTGTCTTTTAATCCAAACTTGGTCAGCAAATCGTTGATGTATTTTGTCTGATTAATAAAGATACCATCTGGTAGCTGCTTGACCTGCAAACCTAAAAAGAAACTCATTTCTCCCATCATGGACATTTGATACTTATTTTTCATAAGTTCAGCAAATTTGTCACACAGATAGGTAGATTGAGATCCAAAAATGATATCATCTACATAGATCTGGACTAAGAGAATGTTTTCTTTGACTTTGATGATAAACAAAGTCTTGTCAACAGATCCTCTTCTGAATCCAGATTCTAGTAGGAAGGTTGATAAGGTCTCATACCAAGCTCTAGGGGCTTGTTTTAGACCATAGACTGCCTTAGCCAGTCTGTATACTTTCTGATCTGGATCTGCCTCTTCAAATCCAGGTGGCTGTTCCACATATACTTCTTCTTCAAGGATGCCATTAAGGAAGGCACTTTTGACATCCATCTGGTATACCTTGAACCGTTTGTGAGCAGCATATGCTAGAAATAGCATTATAGCTTCTAATCTGGCTACTGGTGCGAATGTTTCATCAAAGTCAATGTCTTCTTGTTGATTATAGCCTTTAGCTACCAATCTGGCCTTGTTTCTGACTACTTCACCATTCTCATCTCGCTTATTTTTGAACACCCATTTTACACCAATCACACCTTGGTGTTTGGGTCTGTCCACGAGATACCAGACTTCATTCCTTTTGAACTCATTGAGTTCTTCTTGCATTGCTGTTATCCAATCTGCATCTTGGAGTGCTTCATAAGCATCAGATGGCTCCATGCGAGAGAGGTAACAGCTCAATAATGCACTTTCTCCATGCATTCATCTGGTCTTCACACGATCTGATGGGTTCCCAACGATCTGTTCTGGTGGATGATCTTGTATCCATCTCCTTCTCCTGGTCATCTCTTCATCAGATATCTCAGGATCAGGTTGATCTGTTGGTTCCTCAAACTCAGGGTGTGCTGTTGATATAGTTTGAAATGGATTCTCATCTGGACTTTCTTCTGAATTTGGATTTTCATGTTAGTCATCATTTGTAATAATTGTTTCATTGTCTTCTGTTGATCTGTTTTCATCCAGATTGTGTTGTGATATTCCCCCTTGCTGTAAGATCTCTTCAGCAACAGGTGGAGTGATAATTTCTTCATCCTCACTCTTTGAGTTCCAAATAAGAATATCTTCAATTAGTAGTTCATTCATCCTTCTGATAGTCACCTGGTTTTCTGTCTGCTTTCCATCTGGTGACCTGTACTCAACAATTGACTCATCAAAAACAACATGAGGTGTTACCTCCACAATATGAGAATTCTTATTGTAAACTCGATAAGCTTTACTAACATCAGAATATCCTAAAAATATTCCAGGGTCAGTTTTACTGTCAAAAGTTTTCAATTGTGATTTCCCATTATTGTGTAAGTAACACAAATAACCAAATCTCGTATGGTGTTTTTCCATGTCTTATTGTGATGGATGATCTGTTTTGAGTATAGCAGGCTGTGTATATAGCTTCTGCCCAGAATTTCTTCTGTAGATTGGTTGAATTAAGCATTGTGCGAGCTGCTTCCTTGAGTGATCTGTTTCTCCTTTCAACAACTCCATTCTGTTGGGGAGTTCGAGCAGCAGATGTTTGATGAGTGATTCCCATCTTGTTGCAGTATGCTTCAATCTTCTGGTTGAGAAATTCTGTTCCTCGATCTGTTCTGATAGAGGTTATACTCATCTCTTTCTGTTTTGTGATCTTGTGAAGGATGTCAGGGAGCTTATCTAGGGTCTCTTTCTTCTTTAACAAAAAGATGACCCAAGTGAATCTTGAATAATCATCTATGATTACCAATGTGTACTTTCTCCCATTGATACTTAGTGGTTTGACTGGTCCAAACAGATCAAGGTGTAACAACTCCAGTATCCTTGATGTTGAGTGAGTTGTTTTGCTTGTAAAAGATGATCTGGTTTGCTTTCCAGCTTGACAAGTATCACATATGTGATCTTTATCATACACTTGATCTGGTAGTCCTTCCACTAACCTTTCCTTGGCAATCCTGTTGATTGACTTGAAGTTAAGATGGCTTAATCTCTTATGCCATAACCAGCTGATTTCTGATACAGTCTTAGTGACTAAGCAGGTCTCGATCTGATTTGTCCATTGGACAATATATAATCTATCCTCTAGTTTACCGGTAAGGAGTATTTCATCTCCTTCCTTGTTCTTCACCAGACAGTTGTTAGTATCAAAAACAATCTGATTACCATTAGCACAAAACTGACTTACAGAAAACAGGTTCTGACTAAGACCCTCAACATATGACACATTTGTGATAGTAGTCTTGCCAACTTTAATGTATCCATACCCTCTGGTATATCCTTTTGAATTACATCCAAAGGTGACCTGGGGTCCTGGTTTTTCTATGTAATCTTATAGCAGGTTCTTATCACACGTCATGTGTTTTGAACAACCACTATCGATTATCCAGATTCTTCCTCTTGCAACTTTACTCCTTCTTGCAGTTCTTTGATCCTGCAATTAATTAAACTTAGCTACCCTTTCAACGTTTGGGTGCTTAATTATTAGCAAATATTCCTTTTCGAATCCAGAACATTCTAGGGTTAGGAATAGAAATATAGCAGGTAATGATGTTCCCTTCATTATCAACTTTAGATACAAAGTGAATTTCAGATGGATGATATTTCTCTACTCCATCTTTCTTCAATCCTTTCTTAGTAGGTACTGTCCTGTTGACAATATTTATCCTGTTGACATTTGGTTTTTGAAGGTGATCTGTTTCTGTGCAGTGAGCTGGTTGTCCCTTTGTTTGATGATACTGTCTGTTCTTCGCATCTTTAATTATCATCTTTTGAGGATAACCTTTCTTGTTTTTCAAATCCCTCACTTGATCTGGTATTTGCTTCCTTTCTGGTACGAATTTTACGGTTCCAGAGGACTTTTCTGAGTGGCCTGGATATCCTAATCCAGATGTGCCCTTTTGTTGTAGATTGATTAGCAACTTGGCACGCTCATCACTCTTGTAAATCATTTCTTTTCCTTTCTTGATCTTTTCTTCAGCAACATTGTTTCTTGAAACCAGATCCTTAACTTTTGAGTTAAGTGAGTGGATCTCACTGTCTTTACTCTTGATCTGTTCTTCCAGATCGTTTATTTTAGCAACAAATTGTGTGTTTGATGTGCTTAGAGTCTGCTCAACTTTCTTTAATCTGTCATTCTCTTCAACAACTTCTTTAAACAGCCTCTTGATACTTGAGTAACTTTTGAACATCTCATCTATTTCATCCCATTACTATTCTGCTTGATCTTCACTTTCCTGTTCAAGATCATTATTATTATTTTCTGAGGATTTTGAGTAGCAAGAATTTACCTCAACTTCATCTAGACCGTTGTCCAATCCCACATAGCATTCATTCCAGCTTTCTTCGTCGTCAGCAATGAAAGCTTCATCATTTTCTGATGAGCTATCTGAGAAATGACTCGAGCTGCTTGAGTTCTGTTCAGCTATCATGGCTTTGCGCTCATATTTAATCTTTCGATCTCTTTTAGCTCTTAGTTCTTCTCTTTGACTTCTGGACAGATCAGGACAATCTGTTTTGAAGTGACCTATTCTGCCACATTCAAAGCAAGTGTAGTCTGTAGAGCTAGAGGTCTTTGTTGTTTTAGCAGTCTGCTTCTTGGACTAATTCTTGTCATCAGATCGATCATTGTCATACTTCTTGTTGAAGTTTCTCTTGTTATCTTTGTAGAAGCGTCTGTATTTCTTCGATCAGGTCTCCATCTTGTCCATTCGTTTGGTGATCATTGCGAACTCTTTTAAGAGTTTTTCATAGCTTTTCTCTTCATCTGGAGTAGTAGGCTCAGAAAGATCATTTGGTTTGCTCTTCGCTTTGAAGGCTACTTCTTTGTCCTTCTTTGGACAGATGATCTGGTCCTCGAATTCTTTGAATGTCACATTCATGACCTTCGAGATGATCAAATAAGGCTTCAGTGGACAGTTCATTGAAATCTGCTTTTAGAGGTTGCATTGCAGCATAGATCTCCCAGCTTGGTGGAAGAGCTCTAAAAACTTTCATGTTCTTCTCCCTTTGAGTATATTTGTTCTTTTTGAACGCAGATATCTCAAGAAGAATTCCAGTGAATCTTATCTTCATCTGATCTATTGTCTCGCCTGGTTTCATTTTGAATTCATCATATTTGTTAGAGGCAAGAGACAGCTTGTTCTCAATCATTACTTCAGATCCTAGGTCTAGGTCTCTTAAGGCTTCCCACATCTCTTTGGCAGTATCCAGATCTTGAATTTTAGCCAGATGTATGCCTTTGACCGTGCTGGAGATTATCCCTTTGGCAAAATCATCAAGATTTGCTTCTCTCCTTTCTTCAGAAGTGTATTTTCTGGGATCCTTTAGCACAGATTCTTTGACCACTCCTGTATCAGTGATACGAGTAGTTTCTTCTGTAATTGCTAGTGGCCCTTCTTCGATTACTTTCCACATCAAGCAGTGATGTGATTTAAGACACATCTTGATTCTAAAGCTCCATTCTCTATATCCTTGGATAGAGATTTCTTCGCAAGCCCTGACAGCAGATGACTCCATAACAGATAATATGCTAGTGGATGAAAAAGGTTTTCCTAGATCTATTCAAGTTGACCACGCAGGTTTTATCCCTGTGAAACAAAACAATGGTCGTTTGAACCACTGCTCTGACAGGTTATGAGAGAGTTCAAGCTATTCTGTATAAGAAATTGCTAGAAGATGACTTGACAGATCGATAAGCAGATCGATAGCAGTTTTGTCCAAACAGATTACTCTCTTAGTGAAAATACTTAGCTAATAATAAGAGTGATCTTATTACTTTCTGAGTGTTGAGTGAGTGCGGAATAATGGTGGAATAGTGATTGCTCTTGTTTAGAAAACCTTAGTAATAATCCAGAATGTTAAGGAGATTGATTGAGATGCAGATGGATGATAGTGTAGAGAGTTAGAATAATAAACAACTGAAAATAAAGAATGCAGGAATATAAAGCACATAGTTGTTTAACGTGGTTCGGGAAATTCCTACGTCCACGATCTGGTCAAAAACTAGACCAGATTATCCACTACTAGGATACTCTGCTTCTTTATACTCGTGGAGAACGAGTCACAAGTATCAATCATAACTAGAGAGATACTTATGCACGAAATAAGGGTCGTGTCCCTTTACAACATATTACCTCTACGTTACCACTAGAAAACTACTAGCTAGCAGGGTGATC
>JAPKLX010000614.1:0-13296 GCA_026898415.1 Leonotis leonurus | reverse complement strand
ATAAGTTCAGCAAATTTGTCACACAGATAGGTAGATTGAGATCCAAAAATGATATCATCTACATAGATCTGGACTAAGAGAATGTTTTCTTTGACTTTGATGATAAACAAAGTCTTGTCAACAGATCCTCTTCTGAATCCAGATTCTAGTAGGAAGGTTGATAAGGTCTCATACCAAGCTCTAGGGGCTTGTTTTAGACCATAGACTGCCTTAGCCAGTCTGTATACTTTCTGATCTGGATCTGCCTCTTCAAATCCAGGTGGCTGTTCCACATATACTTCTTCTTCAAGGATGCCATTAAGGAAGGCACTTTTGACATCCATCTGGTATACCTTGAACCGTTTGTGAGCAGCATATGCTAGAAATAGCCTTATAGCTTCTAATCTGGCTACTGGTGCGAATGTTTCATCAAAATCAATGCCTTCTTGTTGATTATAGCCTTTAGCTACCAATCTGGCCTTGTTTCTGACTACTTCACCATTCTCATCTCGCTTATTTTTGAACACCCATTTTACACCAATCACACCTTGGTGTTTGGGTCTGTCCACGAGATACCAGACTTCATTCCTTTTGAACTCATTGAGTTCTTCTTGCATTGTTGTTATCCAATCTGAATCTTGAAGTGCTTCATATGCATCAGATGGCTCCATGCGAGAGAGATAACAGCTTAACAATGCACTTTCTCCATGCATTCTTCTGGTCTTCACACGATCTGATGGGTTCCCAACGATCTGTTCTGGTGGATGATCTTGTATCCATCTTCTTCTTCTGGTCATCTCTTCATCAGATATTTCTGGATCAGGTTGATCTGTTGGTTCCTCAAACTCAGGTTGTGTTGTTGATATGGTTTGGAATGGATTCTCATCTGGACTTTCTTCTGAATTTGGATTTTCATGTTGATCATCGTTTGTAATGATTGTTTCATTGTTTTCTGTTGATGATCTGTTTTCATCCAGATTGTGTTGTGATATTCCCCCTTGCTGTATGATCTCTTCAGCAACAGGTGGAGTGACAATTTCTTCATCCTCACTTTTTGAATTCCAGACAAGAATATCTTCAAGTAGTAGTTCATTCATCCTTCTGGTAGTCACCTGGTTTTCTGTCTGCTTTTCATCTGGTGACCTGTACTCAATAGTAGACTCGTCAAAAACAACATGAGGTGTTACCTCCACAATATGAGAGTTCTTATTGTAAACTCGATAAGCTTTACTAACATCAGAATATCCTAAGAATATTCCAGGGTCAGTTTTGCTATCAAAAGTTTTCAATTGTGATTTCCCATTATTGTGTATGTAACAGAGATAGCCAAAAGATCGAAAGTAGGAAATCTTAGACTTTCTGCTGTTCCAAATCTCATATGGTGTTTTTCCGTGTCTTATTGTGAAGGATGATCTGTTTTGAGCATAGCAGGCTGTGTATATAGCTTCTGCCCAGAATTTCTTTGGTAGATTTGTTGCATTGAGCATTGTGCGAGCTGCTTCCTTGAGTGATCTATTTCTCCTTTCAACAACTCCATTCTGTTGGGGAGTTCGAGCGGCAGATGTTTGATGAGTGATTCCCATCTTGTTGCAGTATGCTTCAATCTTCTGGTTGAGAAATTCTGTTCCTCGATCTGTTCTGATAGAGGTTATACTCATCTCTTTCTATTTTGTGATCTTGTGAAGGATGTCAGGGAGCTTGTCTAGAGTCTCTTTCTTCTTTAACAAAAAGATGACCCAAGTGAACCTTGAGTAATCATCTATGATTACCAATGTGTACTTTCTCCCATTAATACTTAGTGGTTTGACTGGTCCAAACAGATCAAGATGTAACAGCTCCAGTATCCTTGATGTTGAGTGAGCTGTTTTGCTTGTAAAAGATGATCTGGTTTGCTTTCCAGCTTGACATGCATCATATATGTGATCTTTATCATACACTTGATCTGGTAGTCCTTCCACTAACTTTTCCTTGGCAATCCTGTTGATTGATTAAAAGTTTAGATGGCTTAGTCTCTTATGCCATAACCAGCTGGTTTCTGATACAGTCTTAGTGACTAAGCAGGTCTCGATCTGATTTGTCCACTGGACAATATATAATCTATCCTGCAGTTTACCAGTAAGGAGTATTTCATCTCCTTCCTTGTTCTTCACCAGACAGTTGTTAGTATCAAAAACAATCTGATTACCATTAGCACAAAACTGACTTACAGAAAATAGATTGTGACTAAGACCCTCAACATATGACACATTAGTGATAGTGGTCTTGCCAACTTTGATGTTTCCATACCCTCTGGTATATCCTTTTGAATTACATCCAAAAGTGACCTGTGGTCCTGGTTTCCCTATGTAATCTGATAGTAGGTTCTTGTCACATGTCATGTGTTTTGTACAACCACTATATATTATCCAGATGGTTCCTCTTGCAACCTTACTCCTTCTTGCAGATCTTTGATCCTGCAATTAATTAAACTTAGCTACCCTTTCAACGCTTGGGTGCTTGATTATTAGCAAACATTCCTTTTCGAATCCAGAACATTCCAGGGTTAGGAACAGAAATATAGCAGGTAATGATGTTCCCCTCATTATCAACTTTAGATATAGAGTGAATTTCAGATGGATGATATCTCTCTATTCCATCTTTCTTCAATCCTTTCTTAGTAGGTACTGTCCTGTTGATAATTTTTGTCCTGTTGACATTTGCTTTTTGAAGGTGATCTGTTTTTGTGTAGTGAGCTGGTTGTCCCTTTGTTTGATGATACTGCCTGTTCTTCGCATCTTTTATTATCATCTTTTGAGGAGAACCTTTCTTGTTTTTCAAGTCTTTCACTTGATCTGGTATCTGCTTCCTTTCTGGTACGAAGTTTATGGTTCCAGAGGACTTTTCTGAGTGACCTGGATATCCTAATCCAGATGTGCCTTTTTGTTGTAGATTGATTAGCAACTTGGCACGCTCATCACTCTTGTAAATCATTTCTTTTCCTTTCTTGATCTTTTCCTCAGCAACATTGTTTCTTGAAACCAGATCCTTAACTTTTGAGTTAAGTGAGTGGATCTCACTGTCTTTACTCTTGATCTGTTCTTCCAGATCGTTTATTTTAGCAACAAATTGTGTGTTTGCTGTGCTTAGAGTCTGCTCAACTTTCTTTAATCTGTCATTCTCTTCAACAACTTCTTTAAATAGCCTCTTGATACTTGAGTAACTTTTGAACATCTCATCTATTTCATCCCATGAGTATTCTGCTTGATCTTCACTTTCCTGTTCAAGATCATTATTATTATCTGAGGAATTTGAGTAGCAATAATTTACCTCAACTTCATCTAGACCGTTGTCCAATCCCAGATAGCATTCATTCCAGCTTTCTTCGTCGTCAGCAATGAAAGCTTCATCATTTTCTGATGAGCTATCTGAGAAATGACTCGAGCTGCTTGAGTTCTGTTCAGCTATCATGGCTTTGCGCTCATATTTCAGCTTTCGATCTCTTTAAGCTCTTAGTTCTTCTCTTTGACTTCTGGACAGATCAGGACAATCTGTTTTGAAGTGACCTGTTCTGCCACATTCAAAGCAAGTGTAGTCTGTAGAGCTAGAGGTCTTTGTTGTTTTAGCAGTCTGCTTCTTGGACTCATTCTTGTCATCAGATTGATCATTGTCATACTTCTTGTTGAAGTTTCTCTTGTTATCTTTGTAGAAGCATCTGTATTTCTTCGATCGGGTCTCCATCTTGTCCATTCGTTTGGCGATCATTGCGAACTCTTTTAAGAGTTTGTCATAGCCATTCTCTTCATCTGGAGTAGTAGGCTCAGAAAGATCATCTGGTTTGCTCTTCGCTTTGAAGGCTACCTCTTTGTCCTTCTTTGAGCTGCTTTCTGCCTTTTTGGACAGGATGATCTGGTCCTCGAATTCTTTGAATGTCACATTCATGACCTTCGAGATGATCAAATAGGGCTTCAGTGGACAGTTCATTGAAATCTGCTCTTAGAGGTTGCATTGCAGCATAGATCTCCCAGCTTGGTGGAAGAGCTCTAAGAATTTTCATGTTCTTCTCCCTTTGAGTATATTTGTTCTTTTTGAACGCAGATATCTCAAGGAGGATTCCAGTGAATCTCATCTTTATCTGTTCTATTGTCTCGCCTGGTTTCATTTTGAATTCATCATATTTGTTACAGGCAAGAGACAGTTTGTTCTCAATCATTACTTCAGATCCTAGGGCTAGGTCTCTTAAGGCTTCCCACATCTCCTTGGCAGTATCCAGATCTTGGATTTTAGCCAGATGTATGCCTTTGACGGTGCTGGAGATGATCCCTTTGGCAAAGTCATCAAGATTTGCTTCTCTCCTTTCTTCAGAAGTGTATTTTCTGGGATCCTTTAGTAAAGATTCTTTGACCACTCCTGTATCAGTGATACGATTTGATTCTTCTGTAATTGCTAGTGGCCCTTCTTCGATTACTTTCCACATCAAGCAGTGATGTGCTTTAAGACACATTTTGATTCTGAAGCTCCATTCTTTATATCATTGGATAGAGAATTCTTCACAAGCCCTGACAACAGATGACTCCATAACAGATAATATGCTAGTGAATGAAAAAGGTTTTCCTAGATCTATTCAAGTAGACCACGCAGGTTTTAACCTTGTGAAAAAAAACAATGGTCAGTTTGAACCTGGCTCTGATACCACTTGTTGGTCCCTAAAGAGCAAGGTTTGGTGTATGGGGGGGGAATACACCAAATACAAACTTTTCAGTTTACTTGACAAGTTATGAGAGAATTCAAGCTATTCTGTATAAGAAATTGCTCGAAGATAACTAGACAGATCGATATGCAGATCAATAGCAGTTTAGTCCAAACACTTAGCTAATAATAAGAGTGATCTTATTACTTTCTGAGTGTTAAGTGAGTGCGGAATAATGGTGGAATAGCGATTGCTCTTGTTTAGAAAACCTTAAGTATTATCCAAATTGTTTAAGAGATTGATTGAGATGCAGATCGAATGATAGTGCAAAGGGGTTAGAATAATAAACAACAGAAAATAGATATGCAAGAATATAAAGCACACAGTTGTTTAACGTGGTTCGGGAAATCCCTACGTCCACGCTCTAGTCAAAACTAGACTAGATTATTCACTACTAGGATACTCTGCTTCTTTATACTCGTGGAGAACGAGTCACAAGTATCAATCACAACTAGAAAGATACTTATGCACGAAATAAGGGTCGTGTCCCTTTACAACAGATTACCTCTACGTTACTACTAGAAAACTACTAGCTAGCATGGTGATCTCCTTTCTCTCGATAAGACAGACTTGAATCGAGGTGGTTGGTGTGATGTAGAGTCACAGAGTGTTGAAGCTCTAAGTCTAGATAGCAGTTTGCTTGAAAGTATAATAACAGTATAGCTCGCATGTGTTCTTACATATTTCCAGATCTCTTTTACTTCAACTATATAGGCATTGAATTTTAAATTCTAGCCGTTTGTTAATTGACGTGAGATAGATGGTATATTGCCAATCAATGGTTTCCATCATATCTGTTCTTGCCATATAGGAAAGGTTGACTCAATCTTTGATTTATGGAAAGCAGATTGCTAACGGTCTCTTTCCTTCTATGTGTTAACCGAAGATCTTCTTTCCAATCCCAGTTGGATGGACTTTGATCTTGACGTGGCAAGAGCATATGATGTGTAGGCTGATGTCAGCTGGTGGATTGATGACTCAATCGTTCTGGTTCCTCGCTGTAGGCATCCATCTGGTCATCGATCTGGTCACTGTCTGTTACAGCAGATCGATTCCTTTTGGCGTGAAATCTTGACCTTCATCCTATTCTAAGTTGAGATTGACTTCTATAGGAATATTTCCTTTACATTTCAAGTCATCTCCTAATCTGATCTATAACAAGATTCACTTTATCTCTAGTGATCTGTTTTTACACGTAGAACAGTTTAAGCTCTAAAATAGCTAAGTGTGTTTCGAAAGACCATCATAAAAACTAAAAACCTTAGGGTTCCCAACAGGTTCTATTATTTGGGATCTAATTCATTTTTCCTCAGAAGTCCTATCGTAGCCCACAATGTGATTATAAGGAGCATAAAGAAGGAGCCGATTTCTCTCCTCTACACAACTTAAATATGCGCCGTGCCACCTTGGAGTTCTAAGACTCCAATGTTTGAAAATCAAGGAAGGATTCCAAGCTTCGATTTTTATTCTTCTTTTCTCCTAAATTACTAGATAGTTTCGCCCACATGGTATTCTAGTAAGTAGACATGGAATAGGATAGAAGTTCCTTATGGTTGGATTCAAGAAAATCTAGAAGGAGATTTGAATCGGTGTGTATTGTGTTTCGATAGCCAACGAATCAATTCATTTCTCCACAAGCGAAGGATATGCTTAGGAGAAGGTATAAAATTTATTTTTCCGCTTTTATATGCTCTTATGTGCATAAGAATTAATTATTCATGTAATTAATTAAACATGTGGATCCCGCGGTTTATGAGCCCTCATACAGGTTCCATCAAAGGCTGCAAAGCATAGAGAGTAAATGGGTCTTCAAGCGACAATGAGGACCCGACGGAAACGTCGTAGTCTTCAAGGCTGGATTAATAGCAAAGGCATATACTCGAAAAGAAGGTATCGATTACGATGAGACCTTCTCACCAGTAGTCATGCTCAAGTCTATTCGAGACGGTCCTTACACGTTTTCATATGCAGGATTCTGAGAAGGGCTTCCTATCCTTTAGACATGGAATCATCCTCTCTCAGGACATGTGTCCTGTGACACCTGATGACATAGAGGAAATGAGACAAGTACCTTATGCTTCTGCAGTGGGTAGTCTAATGTATGCGATGATGTGTACGAGATCGGATATCTACTTTGTCGTAGGCATGGTAGCACAATATTAGTCCAACCCTGGCTAGGACCATTGGACAGCCATAAAAAACATAGTCAAGTACCTTAAACGGATTAAGGAGTATTGTTTGGTTTACCAGGCTAATACATTATGTCCTATGTGCTAGTCCAATTTCGACTTTCAGACGGATCGGGACTCAAGGAAATCTACCTCCGGGTATGTGTTTACTTTGGGAGGTGGGGCCGTGACTTGGAGGAGTGTGAAGCAGAAATGTATCGCAAACTCCACCATGGAAGCTTAATATGTGGCCGTATCTGAGGCCACAAAGGAAGCAGTTTGGCTCAGGAACTTCTTGATGGACCTAGATGTGATTCCGAGTATACCTGCGAGTATCAAATATTATTGTGATAACTATGGTGTGGTGGCGAACTTAAAGGAACCACGGGCCTACAAGGCAAGTAAACAAATTGAGAGGAAATATCACATCATTCGTGATATAGTAAGAAGAGGCGACATTGTGGTGATGAAGACTGCGTCGGAGAACAACCTGGCAGATCCCTTCATGAAAATCTAAACGGGAAGACGTTTGAGAGGCATGTAGAGGGATTAGGAGTACGACATGTTATAAACCTGCTTTAGGTATAAGTGGGAGATTTATAGATTTCATGCGACACATATTGTATACTCTAAAGCATGTTTAAGTATAAGTGAGAGATTGTTAAGGTTTGTATACCTCAAAGCATGCTTTATGCTTGAACGATGTATCAAAACGTGTTTTCATTTCCATTTAATGAGAATAAATATTTTTATCATTGGATTGTTATTTATTATCTTTATGTATTGAATTGCAAACAAGTCCAGTTACTTCAATTGTAGACTATGTGGTGGATGGATGATCAAAGAAGGTAACACTGTCGGGTTCTTTGTAGTATAAAGCTCACAGTCTAGACAAACTTGTATAGTCTAGTCAGTAAAAGCTGTAATATTATTTGATACAAGAGCTGACCTTAGGCCACGTAATGATATCGGTATGTATAAGCTGATACACATGCTTTGCGTATACATATTGAGAGGTTTCACAGTGAGATAAGTTCTACATGTTGTTTCCTAGAACGAGGTCTCGAAAATTGGATATTTCTTAATCTTTGATGATGACAATAATATATGCGAATAATTAAACGCTGATTTGATTCACCTTTGCATACGAGTTTTTTGTAACCCCAGAAAGTGATGTCTTGAGAAGTAGTGATTGGTTTAGCTAGAAGTACTGATTGTCAATAAAATAGAATCGCATCTCAGAGACACGAGTTGATTAAATCCGCGTCAGACGTTTAAAAATGTTTATTGCATAAGAAACTCGTTCGGTTGGAATTTATTCCATATGTAATAATTAAAGTCTAAGCCGGATCACTCACAAATAAATATATTTGTTGGGAACCCTAATGTATTTTTTGGTTTTGATGATGATCCTTCGAAACACACTTAGTTCCTTTTGATTAAACTGTTCTACGTTTAAAGCAGATCACTACATTTAAAGTGAATTCTGTTAAAGAACAGAGATGACTTAACATGTAAAGGAGTTATTCCTATAGAAGTCATTTCTATAAATAGTATAGGATGAAGTCCATGATTTTATACCAAGAAGGAATCGATCTACTGTAACAGACAGCGACCAGATCACTGACCAGATCGTTGCTTACAGCGTAGCACCAGATCGATAGAGTCATCAAACCACCAGATGACATCATCCTATACATCATACCATCTTGCCACGTCAAAATTGAAGTCCATCCAACAGGGATTGGAAAGAGAATCTTCGATTGACACATAGAAGGAAAGAAACCGTTGGCAATCTGATTTCCATAACTTGAAGATTGAGTCAACATTCTCCACATGGCAAGAATAGATATGATGAATATCATTGATTGGCAATCAACAATCAACCTCATGCCAATTAACAAACGGCTAGAATTTTAAATTCAATGCCTATATATATTTGGAGCCATGGTCTGGAATATCACACAACACGCACGCGAGCTATACTGTCTACACACTCTCAAGCAATCTGTAATCCAGACTAAGAGCTTCAAACTGTGATACTACATCACACCAACCCAACCTCGATTCAAGTCTGTCTTATCGAGAGAAAGGAGATCACCCTGCTAGCTAGTAGTTTTCTAGTGGTAACGTAGAGGTAATATGTTGTAAAGGGACACGACCCTTATTTCGTGCATAAGTATCTCTCTAGCATTGATTGATATCTGTGACTCGTTCTCCACGAGTATAAACAAACAGAGTATCCTAGTAGTGGATAATCTGGTCTAGATTGGACCAGATCGTGGACGTAGGGATTTCCCGAACCACGTTAAACAACTGTGTTCTTTTATATTTCTGCATTTTACTTTCAGTTGTTTATTATTCTAACCATCTACACAATCATATAATCTGCATCTCAATCAATCTGCTAATACAACTTGATTAACCCTTAAGGTTTTCTAAACAAGAGCACCCATTAAATCCACCATATTTCCGCACGCACAATACTTTGAAAATAATAAGATCACTCTTATTATAGTCTAAGTGTTTTCACTAGAGAGCAATCTGTTTGGACTAATCTGGTATTGATCTGAGTATCAATCTGGTTCGTCATCTGCCGAGCAATTTCTTAAATAAGAATAGCTTGAACTCTCTAATAATTTAACAAGTAAACTGAAAAGTTTGTATTTGGTGTATTCCCCCCCACCCATACACCAAACCTTGCTCTTTCGGGACCAACAAGTGGTATCAGAGCAGTGGTTTCATACGACCATTGTTTTGTTTCACAAGGTTAACTTATTTTCATTCACGTGCATACTATCTGCTATGGAATCATCTGTTGTCAGGGCTTGTGAAGAATTCTCTATCCAAGGATATAGAGAATGGAGCTTCAAAATCAAAATGGCACTCAAAGCCCATCACTATCTGATGTGGAAAGTTATCGAAGATGGTCCACTACAGATCACTGAAGAAGTGACAGTAACCAATGCAACTGGTGTAACTACACAGATAGTTCCCAAAGATCCAAGAAAATACACAGCAGAAGAATGTCGTGAAGCCAATTTGGATGACTTTGCTAAAGGGATTATATCTAGCACAGTCAAAGGGGTACATCTAGCCAAAATCCAAGATTTGGATACTGCCAAAGAGATGTGGGAAGCCCTAAGAGACCTGTGTCTAGGATCTGAAGTCATGATTGAGAACAAGTTGTCTCTAACCTGCAACAAATATGATGAATTCAAGATGAAACCAGGCGAGACAATAGAACAAATGAAGATGAGATTCACTGGAATTCTCCTTGAAATATCTGCGTTCAATAAGAACAAATATACTCAAAGGGAGAAGAATATGAAAGTACTCAGAGCACTTCCACCTAGCTGGGAGATCTATGCTGCCATGCAACCTCTTCGTGCAGATTTCAATGATCTATCTACAGAAGTATTATTTGATCACCTTGAAGGTCATGAATGTGACATTCAAAGAATACGAGGACCAGATCATTTGTCCAAAAAGGCAGAAAGCAGTTCTAAGAAGAACAAAGAAGTAGCATTTAAAGCAAAGAGCAAACCAGATGAACCTTCTGAACCTTCACTGCCAGATGAAGAGAAAGGCTATGACAAACTGTTAAAAGAGTTTGCAATGATAGCCAAACGTATGGACAAGATGGAGATCAGATCGAAGAAATACAGACGCTTCTATAAAGAACAAAAACAAATTCTATAAGAAGCGTGACAATGATCGATCTGATAACAAGGAGGAATCAAAACAGCAGACTGGTAAAATCTCTAAAACATCTAACTCTACAGATTATACGTGCTTTGGTTGTGGCAGAACAGGTCACTTCAAAACAGATTGTCCTGATTTATCCAAAAGCCAAAGAGAAGAGTTGAGAGCAAAGAGAGATCGAAAACTCAAACATGAACGAAAAGCTATGTTAGCTGAACAAGAGTCAAGCAGCTCGAGTCATTTCTCAGATAGCTCATCAGAAAATGATGAAGCCTTCTTTGCTAATGATGAAGAAGGTTGGGATGAATGCTATGTGGGACTAGACAACGGTCTGGATGAAGTCGAGGTAAATTCATGCTATTCCAATTCCTCAAATGATATCAATCTGGAACAGGATAATGAAGATCAAACTGATTACTCTTGGGAAGAAGTAAATAAGATGTTCAAAAGCTACTCGAGCATCAAGAGATTATTTAGAGAAGTTGTAGAAGAAAATGACAGATTGAAGAAATCTGAAGAGATTCTGAGCACAGCCAATACCCAGTTTGTTCCACAAATAGCTGATCTGGAAGAACAGATCAAGGGAAAGAATAGTGAGATTCATTCTTTAAATTCAAAAGTTAAAGATCTCATCAATAGGAACAATGTTGCTGAAGAGAAGATCAAGAAAGGGAAAGAAATGATTTACAAGAGTGATGAACGTGCCAAGTTGCTAATCAACCTGCAACAACAAGGCACATCTGGATTAGGATATCCAGGCCACTCAGAAAAGTCTTCTAGCACCATCAACTTTGTACCAGAAAGGAAACAAATATCAGATCAAGTGAAAAACTTGAAAAATAAGAAAGGCCATCCACAAAAGATGATCATGAAAGAGACCGTGAACAGGCAGTACTGTCAAACAAAGAATCAACCAGCCTGTTATAAAGAAACAGATCGTTCTCATAAAAATGTCAACAGGACATTGCCAAATAAAAATGGGAACAAAACAAAGAATGTCAACAGAACACCGCCAATCAAGAAGAGTCATAAGAATGATGGAATAGAGAGATTCCATCCAACTGAAATTCACTCCTTATCAAAAATTGATGATGATGGGAACATCATTACTTGTTATATTTCTGTTCCTAACCCAAAAATGTTCTGGATTCGAAAGGGAACATTTGCTAATAACCAAGCACCCAAACGTTGAGGGGTAGCTAAGCGTAATTAATTGCAGGATCAGAAAAGTGCAAGAAGGAGCAAGATAGCAAAAGGAGCAATCTGGATCATAGATAGTGGCTGTTCAAAACACATGACATGTGATAAGAACCTACTATCAGATTACATAGAGAAGCCAAGACCACAAGTTACCTTTGGATGCAACTCAAAAGGGTACACCAGAGGATATGGAAACATAAAAGTTGGCAAGACCACTATCACTAATATTTTGTATGTAGAGGGTCTTAGCCACAACCTGTTTTCTGTAAGTCAATTCTGTGCTAACGGTAATCAGATCATTTTTGATACTAACAATTGTCTTGTGAAGAATAAGGAAGGAGATGAGATACTCCTTACCGGTAAACTGCAGGACAGGTTATATATTGTCCAGTGGACAAACCAGATCGAAACTTGTTTAGTTACTAAGACAGTATCAGAAACAAGCTCGTTATGGCACAAGAGATTGAGCCATCTAAACTTCAAGTCAATCAACAAGATTCCAAAAGAAAAACTAGTGGAAGGTCTATCAGATCAAGTATATATGATAAAGATCATATATGTGAAGCCTGTCAAGCTGGAAAGCAGACCAGATCATCATTTACAAGCAAAACACCTCACTCAACGTCAAGAATACTGGAGCTTTTGCATTTAGATTTGTTTGGTCCAGTCAAACCTCTAAGCATAAATGGGAGAAAATACACCTTAGTAATCATAGATGATTGATTACTCAAGATTCACTTGGGTCATCTTTCTGTTGAAGAAGAAAGAGACTCTAGACAAACTCCCTGATTTTCTACACAAGATCACCAAACAAAAGGAGATGAGTATAACCTATATCAGAACAGATCAAGGAACAGAATTTCTCAACCAAAAGATTGAAGCATACTGCAACAAGATGGGGATCACTCATCAAACATCTGCTGCTCGAACTCCTCAACAGAATAGAGTTGTTGAAAGGAGAAACATATCTCTAAAAGAAGCAGCTCGCACAATGCTTAATGCAACCAATCTACCAAAGAAGTTCTAGGCAGAAGCTATTTATACAGCCTGCTATACTCAAAAAAAATCATCCATCACACTCAGACATGGAAAGACACCATATGAGATTTGGAACAACAGAAAGCCTAAGATTTCTTACTTTCGAACCTTTGGTTGTTTGTGTTACATACACAATAATGGGAAATTTCAATTGAAGACTTTTGATAGCAAAACTGACCCTGGAATATTCTTAGGATATTCTGATGTTAGTAAAGCATATCGAGTCTACAATAAGAACTCTCATATTGTGGAGGTAACACCTCATGTTGTTTTTGATGAGACTATTGTTGAGTACAGATCACTAGATGAAAAACAGACAGAAAACCAGATGACAACAAGAAGGATGAATGAACTATTACTTGAAGATATCCTTATATGGAATACAAAAAGTGATGATGAAGAGATCAACACTCCACCTATTGCTGAAGAGATCTGTTGGGAACCCTATAGATTAGTGTTGATGATGGTTTCTCGAAACAC
>JAPKLX010000703.1:15367-55613 GCA_026898415.1 Leonotis leonurus | reverse complement strand
AGGAATTCCCTACTTATGTCGGAATTCAAAATGCGGGGTATTACATATGTATTAATATGTGATGCAAGCATTTCTTCTGTAGCAAGCCGTCTTGCAACGTGATTTCTTTCTAGGAGTTAGTTGTGTTTTTCTACTAACAACAACGCAGAAATAAACTCTGTATGCTTATTGTAGAATAGTAAAATATAGAGACATATTTGAAAAAAGAATAGTAGAATATTATTCAATGTATTGTATACAAGAAAACTTACATCTATATATAACGAAAACTAAGGTTACTCAATATAAGGAAACTAGGGTTACAAAATATAAGAAAAATAAAAACATTATTATAATACTAAAACGCTTCCCTGCCAACGGTTTAGTGAAGATATCAGCAGTTTGATTGGTAGAGAAAATAAAAGGAGTAGCAATAGTCTGATTCAATACACACTCGCGAATGAAATGGTAGTCAACCTCAATATGTTTAGTTCTCTCAAGAAATACCAGATTATTAGCAATATAGATAGCTGTCTGATTATCACATTTTATAGTTAAAGGTTCATTGTAAGTGAACTCCAACTCTTCTAGCAGATTTTTTACTCCCATTAGTTCAATAGCGGTGTGAGCCATAGCCCTGTACTCAGCCTCGGCAGAAGATCTATCAACTGTATGTTGTTTCTTGCTTCTCCAAGTTACCAAATTTCCTCCCAAATAAATGCAATATCCAGAAGTAAACTTCATATCTGTCTTTGAGCCTGCATAATCAGTATCAGAGTATCCTTTAATCTTTAGATGACCATTCTTCTTAAACAACAAACCTTTTCCTGGAGATTTCTTGATATATTGACGAATACGAATAGCAGGATCCCAATGAACTTTCTTGGGCTTATCCAAGAAACGACTCACTAAACCAATAGCAAATAAAATATTAGGCCGTGTTACAGTCAAGTAAATTAGTTTCCCCACAAGTCGTCTATACTTAGTTTTATCGTCTAAGTAATCTCCACTATCATTCCAAACACTCGGATCAACATCCATAAGAGTGTCAACTGGTTTCATACTAAGCAATCCAGTTTCTTTGAACAAATTTGTAGCATACTTCTGCTGAGATAGAGAAACTTCAGACTTGCTTTGAGCAATTTCAATTCCCAAAAAATACTTCGGACAACCCATATCCTTAATAACAAAATGTTGTTTCATGTATCTCTTAGTCTCATCAATTCCCTGCACATCACTGTCAGATACAAGTATATCATCAACATATACAATGATAATAACAATTCCAGATGCTCAACGTCGCATAAAAACAGAGTGATCTAACTTGCACTCTTTAAACCCAATATTTCTGAGAACACAACTGAATTTAGCAAACCAAGCTTTTGGACTTTGTTTAAGACCATAGATTGCTTGTTTCATGTATCTCTTAGTCTCATCAATTCCCTGCACATCACTGTCAGATACAAGTATATCATCAACATATACAATGATAATAACAATTCCAGATGCTCAACATCGCATAAAAACAGAGTGATCTAACTTGCACTCTTTAAACCCAATATTTCTGAGAACACAACTGAATTTAGCAAACCAAGCTTTTGGACTTTGTTTAAGACCATAGATTGCCTTCTTTAAGCAGAACACCTTAGTAGCGTCCTCACCTTGAGCAACATACCCTGGAGGTTGCTCCATAAAGACAAGAGGAGTCAGATCACCATAGAGAAAAACATTCTTCACATCAAGCTGATACATAGAACAAGAAAGATTAACAGTCAATGAGAACAAAATCCGAATAGAATTCATACGAGCAGTGGGCGAGAATGTCTCAAAGTAGTCAACACCATAATTTTGAGTGTATCCTTTAGCCAAAAGACGAGCTTTGTAGCGATCTATAGTTCCATCAACAAGAAACTTTATAGTGAACACCCATCGACAAGCTATAACATCTGCAAAAGAAGGTGCTAACACTAGATCCCTTGTACCACGACTTAGAAGAGCATTCATCTCATCATCCATAGCAGCCCGCCAACGTGGGTGTTTGAGTGTCTCATGATAAGAAGTTGGAATAACTGTAGACTCAAGAGAAATAGCAAATGCACGAAAAGAGGGACTCAATCAAGCAAATGATATATGATTAGAGATATGGTGCTTAATGGTACAAATACGTTTACCTTTGCGAATTGCTACAGGTAATTCATCATTTTCAGGTGGGCTTTCAGTAACTGGAGGCGAAGAAGGCTCCAGTAGTGGATATCAGACTGTGTTTGGTGCTATTTTACGGACAATTTTAGGAGCATTGTTGGTGAATGTATCTGGGTCTGTGGGTGCCCAATGACGTCGGCTATATACCTGCAATGGTAGTGTAGGAAGACTAGGTGATATTGACATCGGGTTAGGTAAAGGAGTTGAAACTGTCACATTTTGGTAGGTGGAGCTTGAGTGGGAGAGAAGTAAGATTGAGACTCAAAGAAAATAACATCAACATAAATATAATGACGTTTCGTAAGAGGGTATAATCATCGGTATCCCTTTTTGGTTCTAGAATAACCAATGAAAACACATTTTATAGCACGAGGAGACAATTTGTCCAATCCAGGAGAAAGATCATGAACAAAACAAACACAACCAAATATGCGTGGAGGAATAGTGTAGAGAGATTTATTAGAAAGAAGAAACAAAAAAGGAATATCCCCATGCAACATACTAGACGACATCTTATTAATAAGGTATCATGCAGTAAGAACAACATCAGACCACATATATTTAGGAACATGCATGTGAGACATAAGAGTACGAGCAACATCTAAAATATGGCGATGCTTGCGCTCAACAACCCCATTTTGCTGAGAAGTGTGAGAACAAGAAGTCTGATGAATTATACCATGAGAGTCGCAAAATAATGACAAAGACTATTTTGTAAACTTGAGGGCATTATCAGTGAGAATTATACACAAATCAACAAAATATTGAGTTTTATTTCATGAGAAAAGGATTTGAGTACAACGGGGACTTCACTTCTTTGTTTAAGCAAATACAGCCAAGTCATACAAGAATAATCATCAACAAGTATCATAAAATACTTGAAACCCCCTCTAGACTCAATCCTACTAGGACCCTAAATATCACAATGAACTAAATTAAAAGCAGAAGAACTACGACTATCGACTCTAGAAGGAAAAGATGTGCGATGGTGCTTGCCCAACTCACAAGACTCATAATTAAAATCAACAGATTAAATATGAACTAACCTTTTAAGACTAACAGAAGACGGATGACCAAGACGACAATGCAACTGATATGGAGACACAGCTGCGGATAGAGCACGAAAAGACATAGGGGAAATATCCTCCATCAATCATCCTCTTCGTCTGCAGGTCCTGAAAGACACAATAGGAAAGATAAAAGGTAACATAACAATTGTGAGCTTTTGTTAGTTGGCTAATTGATAATAAACTAACAGGAAATTTGAGAGCAAACATAACATTATCGAGAGTGATATGAGAAGTGGCTTTGACAACATCAGTTCCCGTCACTGGGGAATATGTACCGTCGGCAATGCGAACAGATGCTTGGGACGAGGGAGAAAATGATGTTACGTGTGAAATAATACCAGTAATATGGGCTGAGGCACTAGAATCCAACATCCAAGACTTACCATGAGACATGGCAAATGCACATGCAGTGGTAGAGGTAACAATGCTAGATGGAGTACTTGAAGTAGCTAGGAGAGTCTCATACTCAGCCCGAGAAACAGAGACCATATCAGCATTAGAGGAATCAGCCTGCGCCAACAGAAGGTTTATTCTTAGTTGTCCATTCTGGTTTGCCAAACTTTGCCCAACACTTCTCAGATACGTGATTTGTACGACCACAATGAGTACAAAAAAGGGCATCCTTATCGACATTAGGACCACGACCATCACCACGGCCTCGACCTTGAGCAACCATGGCAGAGGTATCGGAGGAAGCGGGCTCAGTATGGCTTGTTGCGACACGCAGGACACGAGAAGGAGCATTAGATAGTGTGGGAATGCTATCACTTGCCAACAAGTTATCCTGAACTGGTCGAAGATTAGCATCTAAACCAGACAAGAACTTTGCAACCATAAATTATTCTCATTGTGCTGCTCGTGTCGTGGCATCACAAGATAAAGGATGATATAGGAGGATTTCATCAGTAATCCCCTTAAGGGTGGAAAAATATTCATTAACAGACTGACCATGTTGTGTATGCGAGAAGAGTTTCTCGTACAATTCAAACACCCGGGAGACATTCTTATCATTTGAATACATCTCGTGTAATGAATCCCACATGAGTTTGGTAGTATCCAGAAACATGATGTTCTTAGTAATTGACTCCTCCATGCTATTGAGAAGCCAAGTCATAACAAAACAATCATCAACACTCCACGCATCATATTTAGGATCTTGCGAGCAGACGCACTAGATAGAACATGGTGACATTTTTTCTGGAATCCTAGGAACAATAAAAATGCATGAGACCATAGAAGATAATTGGAACCATTCAATTTGATGGTGGTTCCTAAAGTAACAGATTTAGAATCAGACATAATTAGAGAAAGGCAGAAAATAAAACCCTAGGCAGAGCGGCGGCGGTGGCACAGAGATAAAAAACTAGCGGCAGCGCATAGATCAGAAATCGGCGAAAAAAATAGTGCGAACGCAGCGAGCGGCGACGGCGGCCGAAAATTAGAAAGGGAGATGAATTATAGTAAAAAATGGAATACTCACTCTCGATCTCAACATCTCCTCGTGTATATAATAGGGTTTGACAATACATCTACAATTAAATTAATAAACAAATATTCTAATAGTAATATTAATGTAAATAATAATATTTATAACAATTTTCACATATTTATAAATTTTTCATAAATTCAAGTTTCATAAAAATAAAGCACTGTCATGTTTCTTATTTCTTTTGGATCTTGAAACTTTAAATAGGTAATTTATATATGAATACAGGCAAAAAAAAAATCAAGGAAATAAAAATGAAGCTCAAATATTTCGGCTAAATTAACGTACACATAAAGAAATTCAAAATTTTCAAACTTATTCCAACACGAAAACCATAACAATTTTAGTTTTGCCAAATTAAATTTTGCAATAAATATAAGAAATTGTAAAAATTTTCAACAAACTTTAATAAAGTACGTATCTATCCCAAACTTGCCCTTCACACAATAACATACAAATCACAATCCGCATAGGGCCCCGTGACTTGTGTAGTGTTTGATGAGTTTTTAGTACAACTAGTTAGGGCATTTATAAGTGCTCGAGAATCTTAATTATATACTCCTATCTGTACTGCTAAGCTCGATATATTTTTTTATTAGGACGTCATACTAATAATTTGTACATTTCATAAATAGAAAAAATTATCTTTTAAAAAAAATGTAGATCTTACCACTTTTATAACTGTTACATTACTTTATACATTTTCTTTAATAATCGTGTTGGAAAAAAAAGATATGATGCTTAGTGGGATGGAGGAGTATAAAAATTCAATTAACCAATTCAAAATTTATACAAATAAATCTAAATTTTATACCGCTATATATGAACAAAATCTCGCGCGGACAATGATGCACCAGCTCCCCTATTTTTTAAGATTTTTATTACTTTTTTTCCTCTACAAAAGACTTTAACCAAACATATAAATTTTATATTATAAATCAGATTACTTTTCCAAATAATAGAATTCATCACAACTAGAGGTCCCATTAAATAATTCCAACTGACAGAATTCAAGATGAGTCTTAAATTAAAGAGAGGTTGCTGGGTTATGGTGTACACAACTAATAAATGTAAATTTTAGGTGAAAGTTACGTGATACTCTACTTGATAGTTATAACTAATAAATTATATATTTATATTATGTTCCGTGATACTCTACGTCGTAGTTATAACAAATATATTATATAAGGTAAAAGTGTACGACATAGTTATAACTAATAACTACATTTTAAAGGTGAAAAAATGGAATGAAAAAAAGAATGCATAGGTGATAAAGGATAAAATATATTATTTATATAAGCAAAAGATAAAATATATCTATTAAAAATAAAAGATACGTAAGAAGAGATTACTCTTGTAATCATGTATTTATATATTGTATAGAATAATTACATACGCACAATAAGAGATTTTTCTTGCATACATATATTCAGTTCAATTACATGAGCATGTTAAAAAAAATTCTCATGAACTTATGTGTTTCATTCACTATATATTTACATGAACTCATTAGAAAACCAATCATATATATATATATATATATTCATTTTATTTTGAAATTCACACACTCATATTATCTCATGTTCTTATATATGTATTTTGTTCATTTTGAAATTTACATAATCACATGAAAAAATTCATGTTACCATCATATTGATACGAATATTTTTTATTTTTAAAGGAGTATTTCTTTAAAAAAAAAAGGATAATTTTATCGATCCATTGATTCTTATTTTTAAAGCTGATCGAATGTGGACCATCATACAGTTGGTGTAGTTGGGCATTATAGGGTGGATTATTTCAAAGGTCACTAGTCAAGTAGAGCTTTAATTTATACAACTGCACAAGCATTTGTGGTTGTGTAATTTGCATTTTGTCGCATGCTATATGACTATACAATGTAATCATATAGTAGTATAATTGTTGTGATATATGAGAGGTTGTAGGAGTATTTTATACTCTATCCGTCTATCGGGATATTTACAATTTAACTTTTAGATGAATTGAATATGTAGTGAGAGACTTGGACTCTGATTGATTTATTTTTAATTAAATTATATTTATCAAGTATAATACTTAGTACATTTATTATAAATGATAATTTTTTTAACTGTAAACTATTTTTATATATCTCCCAATATAGTTTAAAATATTTTGGTAAAGGAAAAAGTATAACTTTTTATGGGAGTGAGATTAATAATAATTTACTTGAGTGAGATTAATAAAAATTTACTTTTGTTTAATAATCATAGTTATAATATTATGTTTATGCACGGTGCGGTATGGAATGAACTTATAATTATAGAATCGATTCGATCATCAGATTATAAGTCCACAACTCTAGTCCATTCCTGTCGTCTGCCTCTAGGCAATACCCGAAAAATTAAAGAGTTCATGTACTAGACAAATTAAAGAGACCAATAGCACAATGAAAGCACTTAGCTCATCACTTCGTCATGATTAATCCATTTGGGAAAGAAGAAGTAACTAGAGAGAACCAACGAATCTTGGAAGCAGATTTTTACTACTGTTCGTCTTGAGATTTGTTCGGTACATACTATTTGGATTGACTAATTTTTTTATTGATTTTTATTGGATGACATAAGCGTCTAGCTCATTGAATTAAAACTTTTAGCAGAATGAGAAGTAAGCTCAGTGATTCATCAAGAATGTAAGTCGCAAATACAAGGCAAACCACGCAAATGTGACATCAATCTATTTAAGGCGTTTGTGACTTTTGCTCTCATTCATACAAATTTTACCATTAGCTCATCCGCAATTAAATACTCCATCTGTACTGATAATAATGTCACGCCCGCACTTCACTAAGGATAGTAAAGTCAGGGAAACCGTGACTTGGGAAGAGATTAAAGAAGTCGGGATAGAAATGGGGTAATGGAACGAGGACGAAACTGAACAACAATCTCATAACTGGCCGAATAATTCATTGTACATGATTTGCAAGAAAAGGGCTTGAGTCTTATGCTCAATGCATGCAACATAACATGAAAGAAACTCGAGTCTTAGGTTTATTACATAATGATCTCAAACTAGCAGCGGAAAGTTACTTGGATCGCTAAAAGCTCTACATGTATGAAGACACGTAGAACCCCCAAGAGTCAACTAATAAGAGATCGACAAAAAGCCCGAACGTAGCACTCCTCCTTCATCATCACTCAACCTGCACATTTATAAATACATGCAGGGCTGAGTACAAATTGTACTCAGTAGAAACATGCCGAAACCACACACATACAAATATAATTGTCATGCCATTGTAAGTGAAACATAGGGATTTTGTCTCTAAAGAACCTATATTCACTAAAATCCTTTTTTGAAATCTTAAAGTTCGACAGCTGTCTAAGTTCTTTAGTAATCCACCATATCTGTAACTTCTTCTTCTTTGTGTCGGGAAGGTGGCCACCTTCCACGAACAACTTGACCGGCCAACCCGCTCGATGACTCACGGCCACTTTAACTGGCCAACCCACTCGATGACTCACGGTTACTTTGTGTACACTAGTCCTAGTAGGATAGTTATCCCATCAGGACCCGAATTCGATTCTTTTAACTTAACTGAGCAGATAGGTATCATACGAAAATCATAAACATTTTATGGCAAGACAATACTTTGAAAATATCTCGTTTCATTTTGAAAGCAGGAACACATATTTTTATAGAGTGAGAAAAGCCTACTTGAATAGTCTCGACTGGTGATGACTTCGTTCCCGGAACTCAGATCCGACCTTTCGTCGAAACCTTTAATTAAATCTCAAGTGAGACACAATTTCGAGTATATCTAATATTTCTAAGCATAAGGAAATATTATCCTCTATTATCTTGAGAACTATTCTCGGGTCTTAACTTGATTAATATTCGATCATCTTAATTATTGTCTAGAGGTGTCGTTGTTAAATTCTTAAATCAAGCTATGATTTATTACTAAATTTTATCCACTTACCCAAGTAAGTAATTGTTGTGTATAATCCATAGAGAAACTTCTACTTGAATATTTTGATACTTAGATCGAAATTTTTAATTTACTCTTATAGGTTAGCAATAACCATAATAATACACTCTAAGTGTGATTTATAATTTAATCAAATATTATGATTAAATTCTAGTTTAATGAATTTATTTTCTAAGTTCAACAATAATATTCTACACTTGGCATAGTCCAAATTAATTGGATCTTGATCCAATTAAATAACTAGTTAGCCCAATTAGACTTCAACATTAGCCTCTTAGTATTAGTTATAATTTAGGCCCAACAGATTAATTATTTACAGCCCCAAGAATAATTTAAACCTCTTATATCCAGCCCATTAGATCCTTATATTCTCAGCCCAGTCCTATATTAAAATGCGGCTCATAGGGTTAAATCTCGGCCCATTAGGATTAATAATTATTTCGGCCCACATGTTATACTCAGGTTTGGCCCAGTAGATGAAATTTTCTACCCATCTCTTATATCTAACCCGGCCCGATAATTGGCCCATAACCTTACCCATCTAAACCTATACCCTAGCTCACCCTCTGAAAACATAACACATTCACACATATATCTTTTTTCTCTCGGCCATTTTTCCTCTTCGACGAGAATTGGAATAAAGCCCTCGGAGTCCCTTGCCGCCGTCCTTGTTTCGCCGCTGCCTTCGTAAGGTAACTCCCTCCTATTTTTCTCCCGTGATTTCATTTTTTTCTTTCTCTCAAAATTCCTCAATGTTGAACTCCCTCTCGTCGCTGCTCTCCTTCTCTGCCTCGCCTCTTCCTCGGCAGCAGGGAGCAGCAACCAAGTGGCTCTCTTTGCTCTTTCTCCAGTTCTCTCGTCGCCTTTCTCCCTCACTCTCTGATTCCTCTCTATACACTCTCTCTAGTTTTGCCTCTCTTTTCTCTGGCAGCGAAGACAACAGGTTGCTTCTCACCTTGTCGTCGCTGCTTCAGCTTCCACCCAAACGTCGCCGCCGCCGCTTAGCCTAGGTAATCTCACCCTTACTCGTTCCTTCTAAGATTTCCAACTCGCACGTCTTAAGTTCTTTGCTAAATTTGTGGAATAGGGACAAAGTCTATTATCCCTGGATTTGATTTAGACTCTAAATTTTGATTACTGAATTCCATTAAAATTCTGCATGTTTTAAATTTTCTAAATATTCCTAAAAGATTTCTTGGACTCAGCCCTACTATTATATCAATTTCAGACTTTGATTTGGTCCTATGGGTACTGATTGTTTTTGTTTAAGTTCTAACTGTTACTTAATGTTTTCGAACAAGGAGAAGTGGTTGCAGGTTCAAGGCTTCGTTTCTGGGTCTGCCGTTAACTCATCTCCTTACACAGCAGCTAAGTCACCCCTTCCGCTTTAAATTTCTCGATTTTTGAAATGTCTAGTATAGTTCTTGCATTGCAAACAGTTCAAATGTCGTTATCTTTTCCTAGATTCAAGTCATGGTGTTTTAAGCATTTCTGCAAGTGGTTGATAATCTGAACTTTAAGCTTCAGTCTTTAAAACAATCTAAATAGTGTTGGGGATTTTAGTGTGGTTACAGCATGAATCTATTGCCATGTTGTTCTTTCTAAGTTGTCATGTTGCTCTAGTAAAACATTGAGAAGTGTTAATGGTTCTCAAGCTCTTATACCACAGTTCCTTTTTTTTACAAGGACAGTTTGAAAGCTTCTAAATTTAACTAATGGGAGGTAGAAAGGAGAAACTAGAATTTATGAATCTGTGGAATAATGTCATTCATGTGTCTTGAACTTAAGGTAAAAATCTTTCCTTACACTAGTATATTTGTGTTTGAACATAGCTAAATACTAAATTCATGATGCCAAGTTCTCTGATTCTTAATATGTGCTACGACAAGATGTACACCTGTTATTGTTCTAAATTTCTAACTGAAATCTTTAAAGAGTAACATGTACTAGCAAGAATGAGGATTTATGTCTTGATTACCTTAATGGACTGGTTGTGTTGATTCAGCTTGGGCAGGCTTCTTTTAAGTCTCTCCTCCTTCTCTTTATGTGCTAAGTGTTCGAGTGCGTGAGTTTGTGACTTGTAAACTTTCTAAGGTAAAAATGATGGGTATTTATAGGAGAGGGCAAGGTTAAGAGTTGAATCACTCGATTCTAGTGTTGTGTGTTGTGTTCCAACCTGATTGACTTTGTTGTGTTGTCTCTAATTGCAGGCTCTCTGTCCAAGGATGACAGCATGTTCTGGATCATGCTGTGGCGTTTTGGAGAGGTGGAGAAGGCTGCTTTGGGTAAGTCCATTCATTTCCTTTCTCGTACTCTCCTACCAAATTTTCTTCTTTATATGATTTAGGCTAACTCTTCCTGTTTCTCCAGATTTCACCAAGTCCCATGTTGGACATTGGAGATTGTGGACTGTTTGCTCAAGTGTAGGGGATAGGAGCAAAAGACAGCTTACTTTCTCCTTAAGCTCTGCCCTCGAGACTGCCACACTTCCTCCCTAGCAGCCTGCCTCTCTTCTCTTTTCTTAACTCACTCTTTAGTCCATTCTTTTATTCAGATTCTTAGTTTGTTTTGTTACCCAAAATAAAAGATTTTCTGCATTATTTTGGGCATCTAATACAGTTTGTAATATTGCAATCTTCAGCTAGAAGCTAGTGTATATGTCTCATTGGTACAGGTTTATTATTTTATTTTTCCTTTTGTAAAGTTAACGTGGACTGTGGGATATATCCCACTCAAATGCAACTAATGACTGCATAAATAACATTATTAAGTATTTTACCCCTAACTTTCATTAATAGCCTTATTAAACATCCCAAATTATTATTTGTCTTGTTTTTAGTAGGGAACTCAGAGGGTGAGACTAATTTTCCTAATTATATTCTTATAATGCTTGCTTGTTTAGCATTAATCGCTATTGATGACTACCTTCTTAATGGCATTCATTATCTTAGAATCATTAATCACTAGTAATTATTTCAAGAACTACAATTTACTATACTTTCTTTTAAATACAAATCATATTGAGTGATGACACTAAACATCATTAGTCACGCTTATTCATTGTTTCATTAACGGCCTTGGCCTCATTAAATCATTGTTACAACCAATGATTTCATCACTCTTAAGTTCTCGAGACCTTGGTCTCGTAAACTTGAATAATGGTATATAATTTCGAGAGTTTTGCTAATTTAATCGGGAGTAAAAAGATGGGGTATTACAAATAAGATCACTATTTTTTTGGGACGATTTATCTATTTTGGATAAAATTTAAATATGTGGTGTTTCTTTATTTTCATATAATACATAATTATTGAGTATTATTTTTGAATAAAGAAAATAAATGAGTCGTTATTAGTTTTACACAATATACTATAATATTCTCATCATCCAATAAACAATTTTTACATATGGATGGATCCAACAAAGGATTCAATGACTTGTTTTGATTGTTTTGATTTGGAGTGAGATGTATGACTTGGAGTTTACCGATTGATTAACAACAAGAAAGAAACACTTTGACTTTACCGATTGATGAAAATTCATTAGCCCTTTAGCAACAGAAGCAAACACGCCCATTCGACGAGCAAGGAGCAGCTGGTTACCGAGTCATCTTCGGACACAAGACAACAGAAAGACAAAAAAGAAAATACTCATCCAATATAGCGGCGCTCATAGAGTATAGTGTTAAGCCACTTGCCCGACCTCAAAATGAACGTGTAAAATCCTTTGGAGAGTGAATGAAATTTAAATCATATTTAATTAATTATTTTTAATTAAATTTGTATATATTAAATAAAGCACTTACTCACCTATTATAAAAGAAAATTTTCAAATGTTAATTTTTTATTATGAATCCATACATTAAATGTTAGTACATTCTGGTAGCTGATGGAGTATATCTTTTCAAAGAAAAACTTTTTAAGAATTTTCCTTCTTAACTATATGACAGATATTATATTACTGGAAATGAAAAGTCCACATTGTTTTAACAATTAATGCTATACAAATACAAATAATATTCAATATTTTATTATTGTGTTCCATGTTTCATATTCTATAAGTAAATTTATTATTTTTATAATATTTACAAAAATGAACTTTTTATAATTAGATTAATCATAATTCAAATTTATTTAAAATTATCTATATTCTAATTTTAAATTTATCAATCTCAAAAATAAAATAAAAATTGCATTAAATATTAAAAAAAATTATATATATATATATATATATTCTTTTCGGTAGAATGAATTTATAGTATTAACTACAAAATTAAATTAAAAAGTACAAAATTGAAACTGAAAAAATATATAAATAATATATTAAAATTTAATCATGAGAACGAAGCAAAGATATTATGCAGTAAATCTTAATGGTACAAATAAAATTAATGATGCCAAATAATCGAGCAAAGGCGACACTTGATGCTCAATTATAATACTCCCTCCGTCCCCCAAAGATCTTCCCACTTTGACCCGGTACGGGGTTTAATAACATGTGTTGACTTTGGTTGTTAAAGTGTAAAGTGATAGTAAAATGATGTTAGTGGAGAATGGGTCCCACAAAAAGTAGTATGATATGTAAGATATTGTGAGTGGATAATAGGACCCATATTAAATAAGATGGGTAAAATAGAAGGTTTCCAAAAATAGAAATAAAGTGGGAAGAAAGATGGGGGACGGCCCAAAATAGAAGAGTGAGAAGATCTTTGGGGGAGAGGGAGTACAATTATAGTATGCAATTTCGTGACTGATTTTGTCAGATTCTTTATTGTGTGTCAGGTAGATTAGTAAGAGAAAAAAATCTATATAAATTTAGCTAATCATTAATCTACCCTATTTTATATTCCACAAATAAATTTATTATTTTAATATATAATATTAAAAGTTTAATTTTGTTATGAAATGATAAATTATTAAAAACGTTTATTTAAAAAATTAACAAATTTAAAAATCCTATACCCTATTTATAAATTTATGAATTTTAAAGATTAATTATATATTTTATTTGAGTAGGATGGACCCATAATATTAAAGAGCAACACGACATGGAAGTAAGGCGGAAGTAAGGCATTCAATATCATCCCAAGATTTCAGGGACTATATGTATTTCATTGGGGATTGGGGATCGGATCTTGGCTCCCACAATTGTATTCCACATTCCATATTTCATAATTAAATTTTAATTTATTTTTTAATTTTATTTTTTGATTTTAATTTTATATGTTTTAGTTTAATTTTATATATAATATTAGGGTTCATCACACCCAAATAGGATTTATAATTATTTTTTAATATTTAATATCATTTTAAATTGATTTTTAGGGTTTATAAATTCAAAAATAGGATATATAATTTTTATAAATTTTGAATTTTTAAATAAATGTAAATTATGATTCATTATATTATAATAAATTTTTTATTATTAAAAATTATTAATTAAAATGATAAATTTAATTTTAAAACATGGAATGTAAAACACAATTGTGGGTAAGCAGATCCTATCACATTTCATTGGTTTTCATATGAATATAATACTTATAAAAGCCGTCTTACGTTATTCTATAAGAACTCGATAGGACTATCCAAGATATGGAACGTTATGTTGAATTAATCTCCAAAGAGATGATCAAACCTTCTTTTCCAACAGGCCATCGACTCAAAAATTACAAATTTTCATACTTAGACAGATCATTACCATCTATATACATTCCACTCATCTTCTTCTACGAAAATTATGAATCAAAAGGTATCAGTACCTCCAATTATCCTCAAATCTTGCAAAGATTGAAACACTCTCTCTTTGCTACTCTCCCTTCCTTCTACCCACTAGCCGGAAGGATCAAGCACGGCTCCGCCGTAGAATGCAACGACAGCGACGGGGTCGAGTTCATCGAGTCCCGGGCCCACGCCCGCATCAATGACGTCGCCCGAGGAAGTGGCACGACTGAGGAGCTGAAGCAGTACATTCCCTCAGAATGTACCGCTTTCGGCCACGGGCGACAACGGCCCCTCCTCGTGGTCCAGGTCACCTTCTTTGACTGCGGAGGAGTCGCCCTCGCTGCATGCATTTCGCATAAAATCGCGGATTTCTCATCCGCGATGGCGTTCCTCAATGCGTGGGCTCGCTCGTCCAGTGGCAACGGAGTACTGGAACCCCAGACCTCTCGTCATGCACTGGGTACGCAACCTCATTTCCCAGCCATGCGTGCCATCCCATTCTCGCTGTTCACGAGGTTATTCGAGCCCAGCAGCAAGTACATGACAAGAAGATTTGTGTTCCAGAAGGAGAAGCTGGAGTTGCTCAGGAAAATAGCGACGGCGTCGTCGGATTCCACAACCAAGGACCCGACGCGCGTGGAGCTGGTGTCCGCTTTCATATGGCAAAATTTCATGGCGGCGAAATGCAAGAAGAAACTAAAAATGCATGAGAGGAAGGTGTTCGCAGCTCTCATGGCGGTGAACGTGAGGCCTCGAACGACTCCTGCGGGGATCCTCGACGACGTCTTCGGGAACTGCTTCATGTCGCCGCTGGCCTTTGCGGGGTCTTCTAGAAAGTTCCACAGCATCGTAACCAAACTTAGGGATTCGATACGAAGAGTAAGAGGCGGGTACATTACGAAGCCGGTGATGAGTAGAGAGAGCTACATGAAGGATCTGGTGAAGTTGGGTGTTCTGCTCATCACAAGGAGATTGGAGTGGTGCTACTTCACCAGTTGGCGAGGCTTCTCCATGTACGACCTCGATTACGGGTGGGGGAAGCCTTACTGCTTCACCACTACTTCAATGACCATCAAGAATCTTGTGGTGTTGGTGAACTCCAAGAATGGGGATGACATTGAGGCAATAGTCACCATGAAGCATCAAGAGCTGCAAATGATTGAAGCACAACTCGAACTCCTTTCCATCAAAACCACATTCAAATATATATGATTAAGAGCAAATCCTTCTCTAGAATGCTTCGTGTGTTGTTATATATTGTGTACATGTTAGATTAATTTCTAATCAATCTATAAAGTGTGGTCACATATATAATATAATGTATTATATGTTGCTATTATATAAATGTTTATATATCCTAAAGTGTAATTGATAAGTTGTTGAGGGGCTGACTTGCAATTACAAATTAAGCTAATTAATAAAACATGTGGATGGTCCCCAGTAGTAGTACACCGTGGCATCCTTACTCTGTCCTCCCCCATCAGAACAGAAGTATTCTGGAAAAGGACCGTACTGTCTCCTGGAAGACACACCCTGACCCAATCCTCTTCTACGTCGAGATATGGCGTTCCCAGGTTGGTTGTCTTCATCTTCTTCATCACATTATGCTTCGGACTAAGCATGATAGAGAACTTTAGTCGTTTAGGAATTCACGTTAAGTTTCTGTAGGATATGCAGTATGTTGAATTCCATGCTCCAACAAGTGGTATCAGAGCCACTCTATCCATGTTAGTCTGAGATTAGGACATTATGTGATGATGCAATTGATCCTCTGTGATTTTACCTTTTGAATTTAGGGAGAATTCTGTTTTCTGTTCTTCCGCTATATCAATATGAGAATTCTCCTTATTTCATATTTTGGGCATTATTGGGTGTAAAATCATGTGTTTATTGTTCCTTTCATGTGGGGAAGGGTTTAATTGGGGTTTAATCTCTTTAATTTCCTGTTTACGCTGTTAATTGATGCCCATTCCGGTCAAAACAGCGTTTTCGCGTCGCTGAATCACGGAAGTACCGAAAGTCCAGGTCAGCGACCGCTGAGTTGTCAGCGGCCGCTGACATTATTAAAAAAAAAAAAATTATTTTTTATTTTTTTTTTTAAAAAAAAAAATTAATTAAAAATTTTCCGTGAGTGAGGTCAGCGACCGCTGAGTTGTCCGCGGTCGCTGACTTGCTCGTTTTGGTACAGAAAGTTCGGTCAGCGACCGCTGAGGTGTCCGCGGTCGCTGACCCTGCCTCGGTATGGTACAGAACGTTCGGTCAGCGACCGCTGAGTACCCTGCGGTCGCTGACCTTGCTTAAATTGGGCAGCGACGTTTTCTTTTTAATGTATATGTTTACTAGGTGTTTTAGTTGAAGCAATACGTCGCCAAAGTGACCTCTTTTGTGGAGACTACTACATCTAGCCCTATATATGGTTGTTTTGCGTTTTCAATTCATGCGTTTGTGTGATCGGCCCAAAGGAAGATCCACATTTGGCCGAGTTGACTATGCATACTGTGGAGATAGGTGAGTGATAGTCATCTAGTTGAACTTGTGTGTTCAATAAAACGGTCCAAAGACTGTTTGTTGTTCGACACGTCCTTACTATCATCACTTGATCACTACATCGAGAGTACCACTTGCAACCAATGTTGAAGCCCAAAGGATAGACATTGGTGGTGCGCTTGGTATCTCGGATGAGGATAAAACCTATTGACCATTAGTTAGGACCTCAAGTTTCTATGTTGTGCGTAAATACATTCATGTATGTTTACTGATTCAGTTTTTATTCTTTTGTTCAATTCAGCTAATATGTCATCCGGAAATACTTTATCTTCTGGCATTAACCCACCTCCCATGTTAAATGTGACAAACTTTAAAGATTGGAAAAGAAACCTTTTGATCATGCTGGGTTGCATGGATCTAGACTTAGTCTTTCGGACTGAACAACCCGCACCTCTCACTGAGGCAAGTACTCCTGAACAAAGAAAGGAGGTTGAGAGGTGGGACCGTTCTAATAGACTAAGTATGATGATCATGCTTAACAGTATCCCAGAGGCCTTCAGAGGTCATGACATTGAAAAGGTCAGTTCGGCCAAAGTCTTCCTTGAAGAACTCGAACAGTGTTTTGCCAAAAATGACAAAATAGAGTTGATGTCTCTTCTCTTGACTCTTACGTCGATGAGATATAAAGGAAAAGGAAGTATTAGGGAGTACCTTATGGAGATGTTTAACATCGCTTCAAAGCTTAAGGCTTTGAAAATGGAATTCACTGATGATTTCCTGGTACTTATGGCCTTGATCTCTCTACCTCCTCAGTTTAGCCAGTTTAAGACTAGCTACAACTGTCAAAAGGAGAAATGGACTCCTAACGAGCTCATTTCTCAGTGTGTTCAAGAGGAGGACAAGCTTAAGAGAGAGCAAACTGAAAGTGCCCATGTGGCAACGACCTCTAAGGGTAAAGGCAAGAAAAGGCTGTCTGAAAAGCAAGCTGCTGATAAGGGACCGGCTAAGAAGAAACAAGCTAAGGAAATGAATTGTTTCTTCTGCAAGAAGCCGGATCACGTGAAGAACGATTGTACTAAGTACCACGCATGGCGTGCTAAGAAAGGTATGATCTTTGCTTTGGTCTGTTCTGAAGTTAATTTATCTTCAGTACCTAGAAATACTTGGTGGTTGGATTCGGGTGCTACCACTCACATTAGTATTTCTATGCAGGGTTGCCTAAGCTACCGAAGACCGAGTGATGTTGAGAGACACATCTACGTTGGAGACGGAAAGTCGGTTGAAGTAGAAGCTATAGGACACTTTAGATTAATGTTAGGAACTGGATATTTTTTAGATTTGAAAGACACTTATGTTGTACCGTCGTTTAGACGGAATTTAATTTCAGTTTGTTTGTTGGACAAATTTGGTTACACTTGTTCTTTTGGTAACAAACAATTTACCTTGTCTTTTAATTCTATGGTTGTTGGATCTGGTTACCTTAACTCTTATGATAATCTATATTTGTTAGAGACTATAAGCTCTTACAATGAAAACCTGCATGTGGAATCTAAAGGTACTAAAAGAAAGATAAATAAGGAAACTTCTGCAAATTTGTGGCACAAACGCCTAGGACACATCTCTAGAAATAGAGTTGAGCGTTTAGTGTCAGATGGAATTTTAGATCCTCTTGATTTCACGGATTATAATGTTTGTGTAGAATGTATAAAGGGGAAACAGACCAAACAAAAGAAACTAGGAGCCTACAGAGCTACAGAAGTCTTAGAGTTGATACATACTGATATATGTGGCCCTTTCCCTACAGCTTCTTGGAATGGCCAACAGTATTTCATCTCTTTTATAGATGACTTCTCAAGATATGGCTACCTATATCTAATACATGAAAAGAGCCAATCAATTGACGTGTTTAAAGCTTTTAAAGCTGAAGTTGAAAATCAACTTAACAGAACCATTAAGACTGTTAGATCTGACCGTGGTGGTGAATACTATGGTAGATATGACGGTTCAGGTGAACAACGTCCTGGCCCTTTTGCTAAATTCCTAGAGGAATCCGGAATTGTCCCTCAGTATACTATGCCTGGTACACCAAGCATGAATGGAGTATCTGAGAGACGAAACAGAACTCTTAAGGATATGGTAAGGAGTATGATTGCTCATTCAACCTTACCTGAGTCTCTCTGGGGAGAAGCATTAAAGACAGCAGCTTATATCCTAAATAGAGTACCCACTAAGGCTGCTACTAAAACACCTTATGAGCTATGGACTGGTCGAAAGCCCAGTCTTAAGCACTTACACATTTGGGGCTGTCCAGCTGAAGCAAGGCCTTACAGGCCTCATGAAAAGAAATTGGACCCCAAAACAGTTAGCAGCTACTTCATAGGATACTCTGAACACTCAAGGGGTTTTAAATTTTATGATCCCACATCTAGAAATATATTTGAGACGGGAATTGCCTCGTTCTTTGAGGATATTGACTTTGGGGGAAGAAATAGAATAAGGGATATTACTTTTGAGGAGGATTCAAATATGAATCCTACTACTGCATCAAGCAGTGCTGCTGCTTCTAGTAGTGTTCAGATTCTCGTACCTTTCATTACTCGAGAAGTAGATGAGAATGTACCTCAAGGTGATGTCATTGAGAATATCCCCATTCAATTGGATCAAAGTCAACAACCTCAAGAACAACCTATAGAGCAACCTTTAGAGCAACCTCAATTACAATTGAGGAGATCCACTAGAGAGAGACGGAGTGCTATTCCTGAGGATTATGAAGTGTACCTCATGGAAGCTGAGGAGTCTAATGAACTGATGGAAAACGACCCTGTCACTTTCCGTCAGGCCATGCAAGACGAACACTCTGCTCAATGGATTGAAGCCATGAATGAAGAGTACAAGTCTATGCAAGACAATCAAGTATGGGATCTTGTCCCATTACCATTAGGTGCAAGACCAATTGGTTGTAAATGGATATTTAAAACCAAAAGGGATGCAAAAGGTAAAGTGGAAAGATATAAGGCACGTCTTGTTGCTAAAGGCTATACTCAGAAAGAAGGTGTAGATTATTCTGAGACTTTCTCTCCGGTTTCATCGAAAGACTCATTTAGAATAATCATGGCTTTAGTTGCTCATTTTGATCTTGAGCTACATCAGATGGATGTTAAGACTGCGTTTCTCAATGGAAACATTGAAGAAACAATCTATATGAAACAACCAGAGCACTTTGAAAAAGGTGACTCGAAGGAAATGGTTTGTAAACTAAAGAAATCCATCTACGGGCTCAAGCAAGCTTCTCGTCAATGGTATCACAAATTTCATGATGTAGTTCTTTCATTTGGTTTTGAAATGAACGTAGTTGAAGATTGTGTATATCACAAGTTCAGTGGGAGTAAGTTTGTACTTCTGGTTCTATACGTAGACGATATATTACTAGCCTCTAATGACTTGAACTTCCTTAAGGATACTAAGAGATTTCTCTCTGAGAACTTTGAGATGAAAGATCTTGGGGAAGCTTCTTTTGTATTAGGAATTCAAATACACCGAGATAGATCTAAAGGTGTACTTGGATTGTCACAAAAGAGTTATATCGAAAAGATATTAAAGAGGTTTAGTATGCAAGGTAGTAGGCCAGTTGATACCCCTGTATCTAAAGGAGAAAAGTTTAGTCTTTCTCAGTGTCCTAAAACCAATCTTGAAATTCAACAGATGCAAAACATTCCTTATGCTTCGGCAATAGGAAGTTTAATGTATGCTCAGGTATGTACGCGTCCGGATATTGCGTACATAGTGGGAATGCTAGGTAGATATCTAAGTGATCCTGGGATGACTCACTGGAGAGCAGCCAAGAGGATTTTCAGATATTTACAAGGAACAAAAGATTACATGCTAATCTACAGAAGGTCAGATAACCTGGAGGTCATTGGATACTCCGATTCTGACTTTGCTGGTTGTCAAGACAGTAAGAAATCCACTTCTGGATATGTCTATCTGCTGGCTGGAGGAGCTATATCTTGGAAAAGTGTCAAACAGACACTTGTAGCTTCTTCCACAATGGAAGCAGAATTTGTAGCATGTTATCAAGCTACAGATCACGGGATCCGGCTGAGGAATTTTGTCACTGGGCTGCGCATTGTGGAAACAATCGAAAGACCACTTAAGATTTATTGTGACAATAAATCAGCAGTCCTGTATTCTAACAACAATAGGAGCTGTTCAAAGTCGAAGCACATCGACATCAAGTTCCTAGTTGTGAAAGAGAAGGTTAAGAATAAGCTGATATCGATTGAGCATATCGGAACTGGCTCCATGATTGCGGATCCGTTTACTAAGGCCCTAGTGCCTAAGGTCTTTCATGAGCATGTATCTAGTATGAGATTATCATCATTAGATGAGATTGTATAGATTCAGTGGGAGCTGCATATGTTGCTTATCGATGCTTTTGTTTGTGTTATGTTGCAACACTCTTACTTCACCTTTAATGAAGTTCTATCTTGATCAAGATTTCAGTTTTGTTGCTTATTTTGTATTCAGTTGCCTTCATCTAAAGTTTAAAGGTATAAAGAGGATCATTCGAAAATAGATTTTAAATCTGATTTTCGTTATACCACGTGATCTATGTCGTTTGGTTGTGTTTGTGCATGTGATTACTGTCAGTCTAGTCGAGCTATATTTGATGAACGCTGCTTTAGTCCTTGTATGAGTGCAGTCAATGGATGAGATTGTTTATATACATAAAGTATATGATAGCATGTTCTTATAAGCGCTTTTCGGTTATAATACATTATTAGGATAATTATATATTGTGCCCAAGTGGGAGATTGTTAGATTAATTTCTAATCAATCTATAAAGTGTGGTCACATATATAATATAATGTATTATATGTTGCTATTATATAAATTTTTATATATCCTAAAGTGTAATTGATAAGTTGTTGAGGGGTTGACTTGCAATTACAAATTAAGCTAATTAATAAAACATGTGGATGGTCCCCAGTAGTAGTACACCGTGGCATCCTTACTCTGTCCTCCCCCATCAGAACAGAAGTATTCTGGAAAAGGACCGTACTGTCTCCTGGAAGACACACCCTGACCCAATCCTCTTCTACGTCGAGATATGGCGTTCCCAGGTTGGTTGTCTTCATCTTCTTCATCACATTATGCTTCGGACTAAGCATGATAGAGAACTTTAGTCGTTTAGGAATTCACGTTAAGTTTTTGTAGGATATGCAGTATGTTGAATTCCATGCTCCAACAGTACAAACACGCGAATCCCATGAAATCGAATTTGTGGGATTTGTGTGTTCGGCGAAAAGAGGTATATTTTGTCTGAAATAAATAAATAAAAAAGCTATATTTATTTTTATCCTAATGACTATTATTTATCTTGTATAAAAGAAAATGGTTATTTATCTCCCCAATCGTATATCTAACACGCATACGGAAGACTTCAAACGAACTAATGGAGTATCCCAAAATCTCTAAATCTAACCAAAGAAGTGATATAAGATAGTATTTCGTCTATAACCCAACATGTAGTTGATGCAGCAACTCGGGTACGATGAATGACACCCAAACGAGGGATGGTTGACTCGCCGATACGTCGATAATTGAACTCATCTTGGAACAACCAAGAAGAACTCGGATAGTTGAGAGAGAAATAAACTCACATAATTATATTGATCAAAAGGTTTTTTTTCTTAATTGTCTAAGACATGTCTTTATATAGGCTACAAATCAACCTTAATTCTCACCAAATATGAAACTAATTAAAAGGAAATAAATCAAAAAGGTAAATTACTAACTAAATCATATCTCCAGTCAAAATAGGAAACTAATTTAAAAGGAAGTGAATCAAGAAAGAAAAACTTTCAAATAATAATTCGAAATCAAAGTAGGAAACTAGCTAAAATGAAATAATTCAAAAAGGTAATTTGCCAACTATTAATGACTATATTTCCACCTAAATTTCATCACAAAAAACATGGCCCCATGAATGCAACACTAGGAAATCGAATATTCTTCGCTTTCGACACCTTCGTATGGAATTAACGTGACGAATCTTGGGCTGCCTTGTGTGCCATCACCAATGGACCTCTTAATTAATTCTTGAGTCCAAACCTATTGAATTAATCCATGCAATCCATCTTTGAATTTCTTGGCTCGAGCTCGTATAATTGGTCCAACAGAAACACGTATAGGATCGTAAATTGACGATCCATGGGCTCCATCACTCATTAACCCTATCTTTTGTTGCTTTTAATGAGATATAATTAGTAATCATCTATTTATTGCTTATTGTATGATATATTATCTACATATATCATAATTAGTGATTTAAGATTTACTGCATGTGTTTGCTTATATATATCTTAAATTTTGAATTCTAATTATGTTACCTATCACTTTAATATTAATATAATACAAATTGTTATACTATTGTACAAAGAAAATTAATATCATATATAATATCAATTTACCAAAGTATTGATCAACTTGTAATGACCCGCTCTTTTCGTAAGAACTATTACATACCAAATGTCTTGTGGTTAATAAAATATGATTTGGAAAAATCAGTCAGCAAATTAACCCTGTTAATCCCTACATTATTTAGATTGAACTCATTTCAATTATAATCTTATCATAGGTGAAAGGTTAGTGTGATAATAATCTCCATCATATTTTATTTACTTATTTATTAAATTATTACTTAGTATTAATAGTATTAGTTTCATTAAGGGTGTATTAATAGTATAAGATTCATAGCATGTGAACTTGGTTATACATTGCATGTGTGTATCAGATAGACAAGTACGTAATGTATAATAGTACAAAAAATAATACTAAGTACAAAAATAATGTATAATACAAGTACAAGTATTAATAGTACACGTAATGTATAATAGTAAAAGTCTGTCAAATAGATATAGCAATTGGATTAACTTTCATTACATAAACCAAATCTAATGATGGAGGTAAAGAGGATAAAAGCCTACAGTACAAATTAAATAAGAGAATTTTAGAGTATAGGCTGCAGTAGTAGGCGGGAAGAGATAGGAGCAGAGCTGCCACCCACGCCATTTCATTTCACTTCACTTCACTGCGCTCGGAAACGTTCCATCCACTCTAGAAGAGGATAACCTGTATGCAGCCAGTGAAAAAAAAAAGAGAAGAAAACCAAACTCTCGTTATTCTATATAAAGGGTAAGCTCTTCACATTTTATTTACACCTCACTAAATTCATACCAAAACGCTGCCGAATTGGTGACTTAAAGAAAAAGAAATGGGAGAAGAGAAGTGATAGCAAATCGTAAGGTAAATGGTTCTACCTATAGCATTTACTTTCATTAGCTACATCTTTTATTACTAAGTCATGAATGAAGATTTTACATTATGGAATGTTAGCTATGAACGTGAACTTAGTGTGCTATAGAAACTGTTTTTCCCATCCTATAAACCTTCTTAGTTTGAACAAAAAAAATTATCAATGTCATACCATGCTCACTACCACATAAATCAAGCTAAAATCCACAAAACATAAAAGGAATCATAGACATAAAGAGGAGGGAAGGTGTAGGACTTAGCTAGTGCATTGAAGTTCAATACACGGCCGCTTCACTCCCGGACAGCCCCGAACAGCTTCGGATGGCCTCGAGCAGGCCCCGAACGGCTTCGAGCAGCCCCGAACAGCTTCGGATGGCCTCGAACAGATCCCGAACAGGCTCAAACCACCCCGGACAGCTTCGAACAGGTCCCGAACAGCGCCGAGCAGCCTCGAACCACCCCGGACAGCGCCGAACAGACCCCGAATAACCTCGAATCACCTCGGACGACTCCGGACGATTCCGAACAGCCTTGAGCAGGGTTCGGACAGACCCGGACAGCCCCGCATGACTCCAATCAGACCTCGAATGACTCCGAATGAATCCGGATAGCTCCGGACAGCCCCGAACTAATCCCGAACAACCCTGAACCAACCCCGAATCACGCGAAACCAATTTGCAAATTAGAACACTCATAAGACTCAATTATTCGTGAAATTGAAGAGGAAAGGAATTTGCAAATCAAACATTCTATAATCAGACAGGAAATAAAACAAGTAATGTAAAAAAAAATATATATAAAAGAGCGAGAAGGAGTCTTACCTTGAAGCAGCGGCGGAGATCGGGAGGAGCAGAGGGCTGTGGGGAGGGCGACGCAGAGCTGTACGACCGAGAATGAGAGAGAGGCGGAGATGGGAGGTAGGATAGGCCTCTGCTCGACCTTGGCAAGGGAGCAGTTACTGGAGGGAAGCTGCGGACGGGCGACGCAGCACCAGAGAGGGCTGCTACACGACTGTCCTGCGCCCTCCCAATGACAACTGCTCCTGTACCATCTCCCGTGGAGAGTATGAGTGGAAAACGCGCAAAGGAGGCGAGCAAGGTCGGAGAGCCACCGAGGTGACGAAGCAACGAAGGTTGCGTTGCTGCATGTCTGTGGAGGAAGAAAGAAGGAAGGGAAGACTGACCTAGAATGAAGAACGGCGGCGTGGTGGCGAGGTAGGCGCGGCTGTGGGGGACGGCGACGCTGGGCGCAGAGAGAGCCGAGAGGGAGAAAGAATGGGTGGGGGAAGGCGCTTGTGTTGAAGAAAGAGGAAGAATGGGTTGGGTTAGGTATAGGTTAAGTCATTAGAAAGGTCTAGAATTGGACCCGGGTATTGGGCCGGGTATGGGCCGGATCCATGGGCCGAGAAAATTAATTATGTTGGGCTGGGAAGTACATCTAACGGGCCCAAATTAAAGAGTCGACTGGGCCACAAATTAAATCATCTGGGCTATAAATAAAATCCTTTACGGGCCTAATGTAATTGGACTGTTGGGCCAATTTAATTAAGTTAATGATGGGCTAATTTAATTAGTTACTGGGCTCAATTTAATAATTGGAATGGACCTAAGCAATTAACACATGGGCTATTTTAATTAAAGTATTGGGTCTAGTTATTTATTGGACCAATCATTTAACCCAATAGACTAAGATTTAAATTAATTTGACTAAGTCCAAGAATATATTTTTTAAAAGCTAAACTAGGAGATTTAATTTATTAATTAGCAATTAAATTTCTAAACTAGAATTTAATTAATTAATTAGAACTTAATTGATTAATTAGAACTTAATTGATTAATTAGAATTTAATCATAAGAAATGATTAAATTATAAATTATGCTTATGGTGGCAATTAAATTTATTAATTAGCTTAATTAGAAATTATTTGCCTCGAGTTAAGGATCAAGATATTAAATTAGAAATGTCTTTAGTTATATTGCCCAAAAATTATTTATTGGGTATAGTAAATTCCCGAATCATAAAGTGACTTAGAAATCATCAAACGACTCCTCTAGAAATACAACTCCTAGACTCGTCTAATAGTCGAGTTTTAAAGACCTGAGAATAAACTCAGAAATTAGCCAATAATAGTAATTCCTTACACTTGGAATTAATTGATATACTTGAGTAATATATCTCACTCGAGATTTATATTAAAGGTTTCGACGAGAGGTCGGATTCGCACGTCGAGAACAAGGCTAATACCAGTCGAGACTATCCAAGTAGGCTTTTCTTACTCTATAAAAATATATGTGTGCATGCTTTCAAAATGAAACGAGATAATTGCAAAGCACTGTCTTGCCATAAATGTTTTCGATTTATGTATGATGCCAATCTGTTATATGATAATCGAATTCGGGTTCCAGTGGGTTAGCGTCTCCACTCGAACTAGTGTACACAATGGACTGTGAGTCAGCGAAAGGTTGACCGGTCAAGTGTCTGTGGGAAGTGGCCACTTCCCCGGCACAAATAATGTTCAAATATGGTTGATTACAAAGAACTAGGACTGCAGTCAACTAGAACTTTCTAAAAGAAATGCTTTGTGAACATAGGTGCTTTAGAAACAAAATCCCTATGATTCATTCGAAATGGCTTGACAGTTATATAAGTACGTGTGCGATTTCGGCACGTGTCTACTGAGTACAATTTGTACTCAGCCCTGCTTGTATTTCTAAACGTGCAGGTTAAGAATGAAGAAGACGTGGGTGCTATATCGTGCTTTTTGTCAGACTCCTAGTAGCTGACTCTTGGGGGTTCTACGTGTCTTCATACACGTAGGATTTTATTACGCGATCCTGCATATTCCGCTGCTAGACCTTTATGTAATAGAATCGGAACAAAACTCTAAATTCTGTTAAGTAATGTATCGAGCTTATGACTCTGACTTCCCGATCTACGAGATAAGTCCTTGTTTTATATTATGAAGGGAATATTTATTGTCTTTCTCTCGTCGTTTATTCCTTTCATTGGTTATGTTCCCGACTTTACTAGAATTAGTAGAAAGCGGGCGTGACACAGCTGGAAAGAGTGGAAACACTACAAGAAAAAATACTATTAATGAGAGTAAAAAATACACTATACTGTTATTATTAACTTTTAACTAGAATAACAATAATGAGAGGTGGTGACAGTAGGAAAAGTTTTTTTATTAAAAGTTATTAGCGATGAAATTTTAATTTTTAAAACTACAATTTTAATTTTCACTAAAATTATATATCTACAATTTAATTAGGTTATATATCCTATCATCAATATTTTCATCAATAAAAGTCTTAAAAGTCGTTTTCTTGTAGTGAAAGGCCAACACCAAAAGATTTGAGTTGTGAAGAGTGGAAGATCAACACCAAACATATTGAATTGTGAAGATCAGTGGAAAGGTTAACACATGTGTACGAATTCTACAAGCTCTGATTTCGCTAGGATGGCTTACTCCATTAGTTAATGTTGGTCTTGAAAGAGCTAATATTTGTTTATGGGGGAAGAGAATACACCATTCGAAAATTTTAGGTTTTTCTTGATTAACCTTAAAAGGTCAAAGTTTAAACGCACTTAACTTGTAAGATAGTTTGGATTGTTAGCTTAGTTCTTCTTATACAAAGAACTAAACAAACAAAAATATAGCTTTGAATATGTGAGAAAAAGTGAGTAAGAATAAATTACAGAAAGTTAAACTTAAACAAAGTTGTGTGCGAAATTTGGTGGTTAATATCTCTTGTTAATGTGAAAATGGTTTTCTTAACTCAAGTAGTTAGCAAGTTGTTTAATAGTTTATGATATGCAAGTAGTGGAAAATCAAAGTAAAGATAGAAAGATAAGAACACACAAGTTTAACATGGTTCGGGTAAAACAACCCTACGTCCACAGCTCGATCAAAACTAGATCAAAATCTACTAACTATCATTTCTTTAAAATCGTCGAGTATGAGTCACAAAGATCAATCAAAACTAGATTTAATCTTTGTGTTGGTCCCGAAAGAGCAAGGTTTGGTGTATGGGGGGGGGGGAGGGGAATACACCAAACTACAAACTTTTCAGTTTACTTGACAAGTTATGAGAGAGTTCAAGTTATTCTGTATAAGAAATTGCTCGAAGATGACTTGACAGATCGATAAGCAGATCGATAGCAGTTTAGTCCAAACAGATTACTCTCTTAGTGAAAATACTTAGCTAATAATAAGAGTGATCTTATTACTTTCTAAGTGTTGAGTGAGTGCGGAATAATGGTGGAATAGTGATTGCTCTTGTTTAGAAAACCTTAGTAATAATCCAGAATGTTAAGGAGATTGATTGAGATGCAGATGGATGATAGTGCAGAGAGTTAGAATAATAAACAACTGAAAATAAAGAATGCAGGAATGTAAAGCACATAGTTGTTTAACGTGGTTCGGGAAATCCTTACGTCCACGATCTGGTCAAAAACTAGACTAGATTATTCAGTACTAGGATACTCTGCTTCTTTATACTCGTGGAGAACGAGTCACAAGTATCAATCACAACTAGAGAGATACTTATGCACGAAATAAGGGTCGTGTCCCTTTACAACAGATTACCTATACGTTACCACTAGAAAACTACTAGCTAGCAGGGTGATCTCCTTTCTCTCAATAAGACAGACTTGAATCGAGGTGGTTGGTGTGATGTAGAATCACAAGGTGTTGAAGCTCTAAGTTTGGATGGCAGATTGCTTGAAAGTATGACAACAGTTTAGCTTGCGCGTATATTCTTTTCTTCTCCAGATTTCTAACTTCAACTATATAGGCATTGAATTTGAAATTCTAGCCGTTTGTTGATTGACGTGAGATAGATGGTATATTGCCAATCAATGGTTTCCATCATATCTGTTCTTGCCATATAGGAAAGGTTGACTCAATCTTTGAGTTATGGAAAGCAGTTTGCTAACGGTCTCTTTCCTTCTATGTGTTAACCGAAGATCTTCTTTCCAATCCCAGTTGGATGGACTTGATCTTGACGTGGCAAGAACATATGATGTGTAGGATGATGTCAGCTGGTGGATTGATGACTCAATCGTTCTGGTTCCTCACTGTAGGCATCGATCTGGTCACTGTCTGTTACAGCAGATCGATTCCTTTTGGCGTGAAATCTTGACTTTCATCCTATTCTAAGTTGAGATTGACTTCTAAAGGAATATTTCCTTTACATTTCAAGTCATCTCCTAATCTGATCTATAACAAGATTCACTTTATCTCTAGTGATCTGTTTTTACACGTAGAACAGTTTAAGCTCTAAAAAAAAGCTAAGTGTGTTTCGAAAGACCATCATCAAAACTAAAAACCTTAGGGTTCCCAACAATTTCCCCCTTTTTGATGATGTCGAAACCACACTTTACAATAATATCCTATCAGCACATAAAGAGCGATCTGGTCTGATAGCCAGATTGATGTTTGTTCGTTATTAAGTTTATAACGTTTAGGATATTTTATATATATGTTCTGGACAATAGAATGTTGTCATCAGAAACTCAAAGAGATTTCATATATATATATATAGAGACAAACTAGAGTTTACAGATAGTCATGACCAAAAAGAAGGAAATGCAGATCATAATGATAAGAAGGTTGTAGCTATCTGCTCTTTCTTCTTTCTTCTTGTTGTCTCTTCATTTTTGCTCTGGTCTCGTCCGGGATAAGCTAGACACTCTCGTATAAACCCTCTCTGATCCTTATGTAGTCCGGGTCCTCTGCGTCTACCTTGTACCCTCTGTTCTCAGCAAGCTGGTTAATGAAGGTGAGCAGGAATGTCTTGTCTGGTAGATCAGTCCCTGGAATGGTGGGGCATGATCTGTATTCTTTTTCGGGCGCAGTGATCTGGATATTTGCTTGGGCAGCAGCCTTCCTTATTTCTCCTACCAGATCACTGGCGTCATTTAGATTTAGGTACCGATTGAACGCCTCATCTGGGGTGCCTTCTATATATGCTGGTTCCTTTAGGAAATATCTGCACAGAGCGAAGGCATTTTTGAGTCCTTCCCATCCATCTCTTAAGTGAGCTGGAACCCAGTTGGTCTCTCCAGATGGTCTGAGATGAGCAGTTGGCCAACTGAATCCAGTTCTTTTCTTCTTTTTCTGGGTTTGGCTCGATCTGCTAGATGATTTGGACTTCTGAGTCTGAGCAGATGGAGGGCTGGATGTTTGTGCAGTGATCTGCTGCTCAGGTTGAGCTATCTCCTTTCCTTTCCCTTTTGCAGCAGCAGCAGATGGCTTTATTTTCTTCCCAGTCCCTTCCCCCTTTTCGACATCAGCAACAACCATGTTGATAAGTGTCTGGAGGGAAGAGATCTCTTCCTTCAATGCATTGATCTCTTTGTCGGTCTCCACCTTCTGTGTAAGCAGGGATGTGATGTTGAGGTTGGAATCATCAAGCTGCTTTTGAAATGATTTTGTAATGTTGGACAGTTCAGCTATGTGGCGCTCTACATCTTCCTGGACAATCCCAAAGTCGTTGAAATATGTGTCGATCATTATTTTTGTGGGATAGCGCAGTTCGCTTAACTTCCGTTCGACAAAATTCTTCCCATTGACCTCAAACTGTCTGAACATGGCCTTGGTGTGTGAGATGGCTTCCTTTAGAATGTCAGCTGTTATGCCATTGGTCTGTTCTTGCACTATGGCATGCACCATGTCCTTCTCTTTCTCAGCGAAGGCAGTGATAATCTTGTAGATTTCTTTGACTTTGAGCTTAGTGGTAAACAGACTTTGATCGATCTGTGCCTTCCTTTCTTCAGCAGCAGCTCGATCATCGTCCATTTTATTGCTAACTACTTCAATCTTCAACCTGCATATTCTCCTCAAGTCAGAGTCAACTTGATCGACATGTGTCTTCAAGTGGTCGGTGAACTCTATGAGTATGCGGATGGCTTCATCTTGAACATTTGAAAGAGTGCCATACATGTACTTGTCAACTTTCTGGGAGATGAGATCTCTCACTTGTGCATTAGACAGGGATTGATGCTAGGTCATCAATATGTCTTCCAAATTTGACATTTCAACGTATTCATCCATTGTGGCAGCGACAGCTGGGGTGTATATGTCATCTGTGTGTACACCACCCACCCTCTGTCCTGCTGGTTCATGTTCTGGTTCATGAACTGGTTCCCCCTCAGCCAGTGCAGTAGTGGGCTGTTCAACCTCAGCCATGGGCTGATCTGGTTTTGTTATTGCTGCACCCTGTTGGTGAGCATCAGCCTGAGCTACTTCAGCTGCTTCTTCTACAATCGCTTCAACAATCTCTTCATCTTCGTGATCAGAGGTTATACTTTCGAAGAATTGCAGCATCCCAGCCTTCTCATACAAGGATCTCAGATCGATCTTTAACTTGATGGCTTCGTGCTGGGATATGGCTAGTATGTCTTGGGGAAAAGATTCTCGTAGTTCTGTGATGGAAGAAACTCCGAAGGTGTTTAAGAAGATGGCTTCTTCTGCTTTCAGTGCATCGATGGATTTAACCTTGAGTAGAGCATCCAGTACATAGAACTCCTTATCCTTGATAAGAAGCAGGAGTTGAACTCTCTTTGCTGCATCATAGCTCTCAGGAGTGAGCTGGATGCCTGAAAATCGTTTGAGAACAGCACGATCTGCCTCTGCTTCAAGTAGTTTTACAACTGTTTTAGCCTTGTGCTTTTCTTCATCTTCACCAGATGATGCATCCTCTCCTTCTGAAACCTCATCGATCTGCTCAAGTGGTTCTGCAGACGATGGACTGGTGGAGTGTGCTGGAGAGAAGTCCTTGGACTGATCTGGATGCACAGATGAAATAGGGGCCACATCCTCTGGTGGACCACCCAACTGAATTTCTTCTTCCTCAACCTCCTGTTGAGGGAGAATGGTTTCAGCTGCAGCAGGTACCTCAGCCTGGACTTCGTCTGCAAGCTTCTGAAGTCGTCTGCGCTTGGTTTTAGGTGGTTGGGCTGCTGTAGAGATATCTGTGTCAATCGAACTAGATCTTCTAGTGGTCCTCTTGGTGGGTGTCTTCTTGATTGGTTTCTCCTTTGTGATTTTGGATTTGGTGGGTCGATCTGCTGGAACAGATGGAGGAATCCAGATAGGATTCGAGTTTTCCATCTCCATCAGTGCATTAAAGACTACTGAGTCTTTAACCCTGGCAATTAGATTTGCTGAAATGCCCATTGACATTTCTATCTGATGTTGGTCCTTGGGGAAGTGCTGTCTGGTGTTGAATTCAACAGCAGTATCCCACTGGTGGTGAGGGAAGAATGTTTCCAGCATGAAGCTTATTTTCGTAGAGTGCCTCAGGCTGCTGCGCTTTACTTCTATGCCAGGGGATCTTCCTTTCACGAATAGGATCATCTTGGCTTCCTTGGCCAAGAGATCAAATAAAATCCTGCTCCAGTTCACTGGCAGGTTGAGTACCACTGCTGCTAGGATCCTGAATTTCTCAGGGGTGACCTGGTCGTAGGATCCATTGTGGTTGAGAAAGATTCGCTGTACGAATTCAAACAGAATTCTGAATTCTGGAGCGAGAAGTGCACGGACAAACATCCTGTTTGTATATTGGATGGGTATGATCATTACTATCTCCACAGCTTCTTGCAGCTATTTTGCAGTGATTTCCCCAAGGTCAAGACCTTCATCTTTCACTTTGTAAACGTCGTTGATGATGTTGATGACGTTGTACGAGGTGTTGCTGATAGTGTTCCCTTTACTCACCCTGATGGTTGCCTCGTCTCCACCCCTCTCTCCCTGCCATGAGAGGTAGAAAGCAGCAACATCCTTGGGTAGGAAATGAACTGGGTGTGAAGTGATAATATTGTGAAAGCCTTTGCATTGGCGAACAAGGTCAAATGCCTTTTCTAGTTTGTGAAACCCGAAGGTATCAAGAGTGGCGAAAAGGTCTTGGTGCAGATATGGTTTCAGAAAGTTCGCTTGGTCAAGAAAAACAGAGGATTTGGGTACCATTGTTACTAAAACAGAGTGAATTTCGAAAGTAGAGAGAGTTTGAAAGAGAGGAAATTTTGCTAAGTGTTTCGAGAAATATAAGTGTAAGTGATAGATGAAACAACTTATCAAACATATAAATGAAAGAGAAGATAAGTAAAGGAATAAAATATTCATTTTCTCCCTTTTTCTTGATTTGGAAGATATTTCCTCGATCACGTTTCCCAATTACTGTACTTAATCATCAAAAATAAAAGATTTGATATCTAGTGTCAGAAATTAGATATTTTGTATAATTAGTCGCCATATATAGTTGACCTTTCCCCCTTAACCAAGTAATGGGATAATTAATAAGAAATATATTAAATTAATATCCACGTGGCATTTAGTAATCTGGTCAAGGTCGATCTCTTGCATAGTGAGAACTATCGATCTGGTTGTGCCACTGTTCAATCTGGTGTTTTGACTCCTTTACTAATTCCCAGTTGGAATTTGATTAATCGTTATTGACATATACTCAGTGATCTGGTGTCAATTCCCTGTTGGAATTTCATGTGTTCTGGATTTTATCAATCTGGACCATGATGATCTGGTTTTGATTCCCTGTTGGAATATTGAATTTGATCTGGTTTAGATCAATCTGGTCCTTTCTTCAAGATTTAAAAGTCCTAGTTTTCCACAAAGCATCTTAAATCTTTCTTCTGGTAATGCCTTAGTGAGAATGTCTGCTCTCTGAACTTCAGTGTGTATTTTCTCAATCTGGACATGTGTTTCTTTCAACATGGTCTCTTATGAAGTGATGTCTCACATCAACATGTTTGCATCTGGTATGCAAAACAGGATTTTGTGTGATTGCTATAGCACTTGAGCTGTCACAGAACATTGGTGTTTCCTTGACATCAATCTCATAATCTTTAAGCTGTTGTCTTAACCACAGTATTTGTGCACAACAACTTCCAGCTGCCATATATTCTGCCTCTGTAGTTGAGGTGGCAACCGATGTCTGTTTCTTTGAGAACCAAGAAATCAGTTTATTTCCTAGAAACTGACATGTACCAGATGTTGACTTTCTGTCCAGTTTACATCCAGCATAATTTGAATCAGTGTATCCAGTTAGCTCAAAATTGTCTTCACATGGATACCATAATCCTACATGGGCTGTTCCCTTGATATATCTTAATATCTTCTTAGCTGCTTCCATGTGAGACTCTTTGGGATTTGCTTGATATCTTGCACATACACCTACTGCAAATGTGATGTCAGGTCGACTGGCAGTTAGGTATATTAGTGATCCTATGATCCCTCTGTATTGAGGAATGTTAGCTGGTTTTCCTTCTGGATCTGGATCAATTTTTCCATTAGTCTGCATTGGGATTTTGACTGGGTTACTGGCTTTTAACCCAAATTTGGTCAGCAGATCGTTGATGTATTTTGTCTGATTAATAAAGATACCACCTGGTAGCTGCTTGACCTGCAAACCTAAAAAGAAGCTCATTTCTCCCATCATGGACATTTGGTACTTATTTTTCATAAGTTCTGCAAATTTGTCACATAGATAGGTATATTGAGATCCAAAAATGATGTCATCTACTTAGATCTGGACTAAGAGAAAGTTTTCTTTGACTTTGATGATAAACAAGGTCTTGTCAACAGATCATCTTCTGAATCCAGATTCTAGTAGAAAAGGTGATAAGGTCTCATTCCAAGCTCTAGGGGCTTGTTTTAGACCATAGACTGCCTTAGTCAGTCTGTATACTTTCTGATCTGGATCTGTTTCTTCAAATCCATGTGGCTGTTCCACATATACTTCTTCTTCAAGGATACCATTGAGGAAAGCACTTTTGACGTCCATCTGGTATACCTTGAACCGTTTGTGAGCAGCATAAGCTAGGAATAGCCTTATAGCTTCTAATCTGGCTACTAGTGCGAATGTTTCATCAAAATCAATGTCTTCTTGTTGATTATAGCCTTTAGCTACCAATCTGGCTTTGTTTCTGACTACTTCACCATTTTCATCTCGTTTATTTTTGAACACCCATTTTACACCAATTACACCTTGGTGTTTGGGCCTGTCCACGAGATACCATACTTCATTTCTTTTGAACTCATTGAGTTCATCTTGCATTGCAGTTATCCAATCTGCATCTTGAAGTGCTTCATAAACATCAGATGGCTCACTGCGAGAGAGATAACAGCTTAACAATGCACTTTCTCCATGCATTCTTCTGGTCTTCACACGATCTGATGGGTTCCCAACGATCTGTTCTGGTGGATGATCTTGTATCCATCTTCTTCTTCTGGTCATCTCTTCATCAGATATTTCAGGATCAGGTTGATCTGATGGTTCCTCACACTCAGGGTGTGTTGTTGATATGGTTTGGAATGGATTCTCATCTGGACTTTCTTCTGAATTTGGATTTTCATGTTGATCATCGTTTGTAATGATTGTTTCATTGTTTTCTGTTGATGATCTGTTTTCATCCAGATTTTGTTGTGATATTCCCCCTTGCTGTATGATCTCTTCAGCAACATGTGGAGTGACAATTTCTTCATCCTCACTTTTTGAATTCCAGACAAGAATATCTTCAAGTAGTAGTTCATTCATCCTTCTGGTAGTCACCTGGTTTTCTGTCTGCTTTTCATCTGGTGACCTGTACTCAATAGTAGACTCGTCAAAAACAACATGAGGTGTTACCTCCACAATATGAGAGTTCTTATTGTAAACTCGATAAGCTTTACTAACATCAGAATATCCTAAGAATATTCCAGGGTCAGTTTTGCTATCAAAAGTTTTCAATTGTGATTTCCCATTATTGTGTATGTAACACAGACAGCCAAAAGATCGAAAGTAGGAAATCTTAGGCTTTCTGCTGTTCCAAATCTCATATGGTGTTTTTCCGTGTCTTATTGTGACGGATGATCTGTTTTGAGTATAGCAGGCTGTGTATATAGCTTTTGCCCAGAATTTCTTTGGTAGATTTGTTGCATTGAGCATTGTGCGAGCTGCTTCCTTGAGTGATCTGTTTCTCCTTTCAATAACTCCATTCTGTTGGGGAGTTCGAGCAGCAGATGTTTGATGAGTGATTCCCATCTTGTTGCAGTATGCTTCAATTTTCTGGTTGAGAAATTATGTTCCTCGATCTGTTCTGATAGAGGTTATACTCATCTCTTTCTGTTTTGTGATCTTGTGAAGGAAGTCAGGGAGCTTGTCTAGAGTCTCTTTCTTCTTTAACAAAAAGATGACCCAAGTGAACCTTGAGTAATCATCTATGATTACCAATGTGTACTTTCTCCCATTAATACTTAGTGTTTTGACTGGTCCAAACAGATCAAGATGTAACAGCTCCAGTATCCTTGATGTTGAGTGAGCTGTTTTGCTTGTAAAAGATGATCTGGTTTACTTTCCAGCTTGATTGATTTAAAGTTTAGGTGGCTTAATCTCTTATGCCATAACCAGCTGTTTTCTGATACAGTTTTAGTGACTAAGCAGGTCTCGATCTGATTTGTCCACTGGACAATGTATAATCTATCCTGCAGTTTACCGGTAAGGAGTATTTCATCTCCTTCCTTGTTCTTCACCAGACAATTGTTAGTATCAAAAACAATCTGATTGCCGTTAGCACAGAACTGACTTACAGAAAATAGATTGTGACTAAGGCCCTCAACGTATGATACATTTGTGATAGTAGTCTTGCCAACTTTGATGTTTCCATACCCTCTGGTATATCCTTTTGAATTACATCCAAAGGTGACCTGGGGTCCTAGTTTTTCTATGTAATCTGATAGCAGGTTCTTATCACACGTCATGTATTTTGAACAACCACTATCGATTATCCAGATTGCTCCTTTAGCTATCTTGCTTCTTCTTGCAGTCTTCTGATCCTGCATTTAATAAAACTTAGCTACCCTTCATCGTCTGGGTGCTTGATTATTAGCAAATGTTCCTTTTCGAATCCAGAACATTCTAGGGTTAGGAACATAAATATAACAGGTAATGGTGTTCCCATCATTGTCAACTTTAGATAGAGAATGAATTTCAGATGTATGATATCTCTTTATTTCCTCATTCTTCAATCCCTTCTTAACTGGTGCTGTCCTGTTGACATTTTTGTTTGGTTGTGACCTGTTGACATTCTTGTTATGAGCATGATCTGATTTTGTGTAGTAGGCTGGTTGACCCTCTGTTTGTTTGAATCCAGTTTGTTTTACCATTATCTTCTGCGGAAGACCTTTCTTGTTTTTCAAGTCCATTACTTGATCTGGTATATGCTTCCTTTCTGGTACAAAGTTGAGAGTTCCAGAGGATTTTCCTGAGTGACCTGGATATCCTAATCCAGATGTGCCCTTCTGCTGCATATTGATTAGCAGTTTAACACGTTCGTCACTATTGTAGATCATCTCTTTTCCTTTCTTGATCTTCTCCTCAGCAATATTGTTTCTTGTAATCAGATCCTTCACTTTTGAATTAAGTGAGTGAATCTCACTGTGTTTGTTCTTGATCTGTTCTTCCAGATCGTTGATTTTAGCAACAAATTGTGTGTTTGTTGTGCTTAGAGTCTGCTCAATTTTCTTTAATCTGTCGTTTTCTTCAACAACTTCTCTAAACAATCTCTTGATGTTTGAGTAACTTTTGAACATTTCATCTATTTCATCCCATGAGTATTCTTCTTGATCTTCACTTCTCTGTTCAAGATTGTTATTATTATTTGAGGAATTTGAGTAGCAGGAATTTACCTCAACATCATCTAGACCGTTGTCCAATCCCACATAGCATTCATTCCAGCTTTCTTCGTCATCAGTAATGAAGGCTTCATCATTTTCTGATGAGCTATCTGAGAAATGACTCGAGCTGCTTTAGTTCTGTTCAGCTATCATGGCTTTGCGCTCATGTTTATGCTTTCGATCTCTTTTAGCTCTTAGTTCTTCTCTTTGACTTCTGGACAGATCAGGACAATCTGTTTTGAAGTGACCTGTTCTGCCACATTCAAAGCAAGTGTAGTCTGTAGAGCTAGAGGTCTTTGTTGTTTTAGCAGTCTGCTTCTTGGACTCATTCTTGTCATCAGATCGATCATTGTCATACTTATTGTTGAGGTTTCTCTTGTTATCTTTGTAGAAACGTCTGTATTTCTTCGATCTGGTCTCCATCTTGTCCATTCGTTTGGCGATCATTGCGAACTCTTTTAAGAGTTTGTCATAGCCTTTCTCTTCATCTGGAGTAGTAGGCTCAGAAAGATCATCTGGTTTGCTCTTCGCTTTGAAGGCTACCTCTTTGTCCTTCTTTGAGCTGCTTTCTGCCTTTTTGGACAGATGATCTAGTCCTCGAATTCTTTGAATGTCACATTCATGACCTTCGAGATGATCAAATAAGGCTTCAGTGGACAGTTCATTGAAATCTGCTCTTAGAGGTTGCATTGCAGCATAGATCTCCCAGCTTGGTGGAAGAGCTCTAAGAACTTTCATGTTCTTCTCCCTTTGAGTATATTTTTTCTTTTTGAACGCAGATATCTCAAGGAGGATTCCAGTGAATCTCATCTTCATCTGTTTTATTGTCTCGCCTGGTTTCATTTTGAATTCATCATATTTGTTGCAGGCAAGAGACAGTTTGTTCTCAATCATTACTTCAGATCCTAGGGCTAGGTCTCTTAAGGCTTCCCACATCTCCTTGGCAGTATCCAGATCTTGGATTTTAGCCAGATGTATGCCTTTGACCGTGCTGGAGATGATCCCTTTGGCAAAGTCATCAAGATTTGCTTCTCTCCTTTCTTCAGAAGTGTATTTTCTGGTATCCTTTAGCACAGATTCTTTGACCACTCCTGTATCAGTGATACGAGTAGTTTCTTCTGTAATTGCCAATGGCCCTTCTTCGATTACTTTCCACATCAGGCAGTGATGGGCTTTAAGGCACATTTTGATTCTGAAGCTCCACTCTCTGTAACCTTGGATGGAGAATTCTTCGCATGCCCTGATAACAGATGATTCCATAGCAGATAGTATGCACGTGAATGAAAAAGGTTTTCCTAGATCTATTCAAGTTGACCACGCAGGTTTTATCCCTGTGAAACAAAACAATGGTCGTTTGAACCACTGCTCTGATACCACTTGTTGGTCCCGAAAGAGCAAGGTTTGGTGTATGGGGGGGGGAATACACCAAACTACAAACTTTTCAGTTTACTTGAAAAGTTATGAGAGAGTTCAAGCTATTCTGTATAAGAAATTGCTCGAAGATGACTTGAAAACTTTTCAGTTTACTGGCCCCACACACCAACACTTTCTTTCCCAGCCTGCTTTGTCCTCACTGACAGGCTGACCCAGGACACTTCCCAGTAGGTCACCCATCATAGTATTGCTCCAAGCCAAGCACGCTTAACCTTGGAGTTTCTACTAAGGGGTCACCTGAAAAGATGATGCACCATATTGGTATGAGTAGTACTAATCAATTCATTTAACCTCTCGTCAATAATGGTAGTGCAGGCCCTTTTCGACTGAGGCAGGCCGCACTCCCATAAGTTCTCTCGGGTACGATACACGGAGGACCCCCCCTCCGGGAGGTGCTGGAGTCCACTTCCCAACAGGAATGTAAAGCACACAGTTGTTTAACGTGGTTCGGGAAATCCTTACGTCCACGATCTGGTAAAAAACTAGACTAGATTATTTAGTACTAGGATACTCTGCTTCTTTATACTCGTGGAGAACGAGTCACAAGTATCAATCACAACTAGAGAGATACTTATGCACGAAATAAGGGTCGTGTCCCTTGACAACAGATTACCTATACGTTACCACTAGAAAACTACTAGCTAGCAGGGTGATCTCCTTTCTCTCGATAAGACAGACTTGAATCGAGGTGGTTGGTGTGATGTAGAATCACAAGGTGTTGAAGCTCTAAGTTTGGATGGCAGATTGCTTGAAAGTATGACAACAGTTTAGCTTGCGCGTATATTCTTTTCTTCTCCAGATTTCTAACTTCAACTATATAGGCATTGAATTTGAAATTCTAGCCGTTTGTTGATTGACGTGTGATAGATGGTATATTGCCAATCAATGGTTTCCATCATATCTGTTCTT
>JAPKLX010000703.1:0-14967 GCA_026898415.1 Leonotis leonurus | reverse complement strand
GTTTCGAAAGACCATCATCAAAACTAAAAACCTTAGGGTTCCCAACACTTTGTGCACGAGTTTAGAGTGGTGACCTATTTACATCTTACAAACTTCGAAGATTGAAAACTACAATCTAAGAAAAGAACTAACTACGGTCACACTTGATCTTTGATTTTGAGTTGGTAATATTTCCAGAAAATGAAAGCTTCAAGTTGGGTTAACACTTAGAGAATTTTAGAGATGTTGAAGTGCTTTCAACGATGAATGCTTGAGGGTTTTGAGCAGAGTTTTGGCTTCTAAAATTTGCAGAATTCTCGTACTCTTTTCCGGAAGTGAAGGTGGGATTTATAGATCCATGGCTGCAACTATCCGTTAGAGAGATGAAATGTCATTCTTCATCGCATTAATTGTCATATTAAATGCACTGGTAAGGTGATGTTACACGCGCCGTCTGCAAAGCTTGTTGTTCCACCTTTCACACGATTTCCCAGTGCTTTGCCCTAATAGGAATGATCTGCCGTACATCCACTTTCATATTATTGTTTTGACTAAAATTGTTTTGAATCGCTCGCAATCTAACGAGATCGTATAGCAATGATAAGTCAACCCAAGTCGTATTCTCAAGGAAGACTTACTAGGATAATTTAATTCTTTGTTCAACAATAAAGCATGTGAAAGTTTGGAAATCATAAATCTTGACCCTAGACTAATGAGTCGAGAGGTACATGGGATATAATAGAATAGGAAAAAAAGGTGTCTATAAAATGAGAAACGCGTCGCCTTTTTATAGACGTTAGGTAAGTCAGCCATCTCCTACATGTCAGCGACCGCTGACTTGACCGGTTGCAGGTTCCACGTGAGGGTGATCTGCTGAGCCGTTGGCCTATTGACCGAGTCATCCGCTGGGCTCCTCGCGCGCGTAGCTCGGCCTGGGACACGTGACGCCTAGTCAGCGGCCTCCTAGATCTAAGCGGGCGCTGACTTGTGCTCTCGGCTCTCATCTTCATTCTCTCGTTATGTCTCGATCTTTTCTCGTCTCGTTTCTAATTTTAGCACTCGTTTGAGCTTGTCATCCTGAAACATAAAATGAAACGTAAATCAAGCCCAAAACATCATGCAAAATGGGAAAACTACAAGAATAAAGATGATAAAAATACGAGTTTAGACGACCAAAAAGAGGTTACACAATTATTGTACTCCATTCTTTAAAATATACTCTTGGATGTGACAATACACTGGATGGTTGACTTATGCCAAATTTAGGTATGTCGGTAGTCCACCATACTTATCGTCTGGACCAACAAGTTACTTGTAAACTTGCAGCTTGTTTGTAACAATCTGGCCAATGATCTGCTTATCAAAGATCAATTTGTTTGAGTCAAAATAAATACTTTGATTCTTCACCTCAATTTCTGAGTCAATCTTGAGTTGAACAGCAAGATAAAAATGGGACTGATCATTTGGTATCAATCTGCTAATTTCTGGATCAGCGCGCTCTTAACTTGAGCAATGATCTGTTTAATATCAGATCGTTTCCACAGATGGCTCCATGTTTTCTGAGATACTATACAAAGGAAGAAGCTCGTTCTCTATAAGACAGGTCGTTCGACATTGACCTGTTCTTTACAAACTACTGAGTTGTTCCTTCTCTATAAGACAGGTCAATCTGCTAATTTCTAGATCAGCGCGCTCTTAACTTGAGCAGTGATCTGTTTAATATCAGATCGTTTCTACAGATGGCTCCACGTTTTCTGAGATACTATACTAAGGAAGAAGCTCGTTCTCTATAAGACAGGTCGTTCGATATTGACCTGTTCTTTACAAACTACTGAGTTGTTCCTTCTACAACTCGATAAACATATCGTTCCTGTAAGTGTGTTAAAAAATTCAAACTTTCTTTAACAATATCAAACTGTATAAAATCTATACTCATAAGATAAGCTAAGTCTAAAACCATAATACAGGTCGTTTAAAGATCGACCTACTCCTTTTATAAATGAAGTTTTTCTTTAACAGATGATATTGATCACTTGATTTTAAAGAACTTATAATTTCTAAGTGTTGTTTCGATAAACATCATCAAAACTTAATTAAATTTGTGGTGTTCCCAACAATTTCCCCCTTTTTTATGATGTCAAAACCACACTTTAAATTTTTTCTTAAGTGTAAAAACAACAAATGGTTATGGAAGTTAGTTAATATGCATAATGAAATTAAAATGATATATAACAAACATAAAAACATTGCCTGGACAAAGATATATTGTCATCAGGTTGTATTTAAGTAGATAACTATGAAAAATATGTACATTACATAGTTAAAGTTTGAAAAAATCTTCATTGCTGCTGTGGTGGAGGTGGTGGATTATGGTGTTGATGTTGCTGCTGCTGTTGGGGATGTTGAGCGAGCTGTGCTTTTCTTCTCTCGACTAGTTCTCTCTGCCATTTTTCATATGGTACTGTAAACATGACATAAATACCATTGAATATTCTCTTGTAGTCCTTGTTGTTCAAATCGGTGGGATAGCCAAGTTTATGTGCAGCTTCGTTCATAAGATTGATAATTGTAGTTTGTTCAGGTTCTGTGCTAACTGCGATATGAGGAGGAATCATTGAAGCTTTCTTCGGAGAAGTTAGATTGGTATTAGTCATAGCTTATTGTCTGTGCAAGTAATCGACGAATGATTTATTCTTGTATTTCTTCAAATACTCCCTAAACATGTCATCTACTGATCCACCTTGATATTGTGGTTCCAGTAGGTAGTAATGATCCATCACAAACCCTTTTACTACCCTCTGCCATTCTGCAGCGTGCTTGTTATGTATCCACGGATGGGTATGTGGATCTTTCAATTGAAAATTGTTCCAGAATCTGGCTTTAGGGTTAATGCATTCCTCTCCAGATTCTGGAGATAGGTTGTCCTCCTTTTCTCTCTCGGCTATAGCAGCTTGTCTTGCCTTTTCTGCTGCATACAACTTCCTAAATTTTGGGTGATTTATTTGATCCTCCTTATACCCAGCCATGACATTTCCTCTGCCTCATCCTTATCTGTGTAGAAGTTTTTACCTTGAACGCTGATTAACAGATGGCTCCTCCTAAGCAGCATGCTTAGCATCGTTTTCCTCTGCTAGCCTTCTTGCGTTTGTTGTCTTCTTTCCCCGTGTAGGTTTTTTCTTCTTTCCTCCTTTCTTAGCAGCTAGTTTCTTTACAGCACTCTGTACTCTGCCTCCATCTCTTCCTTTCACTTCCTCCTTTTGACATCATCAATAAAGTATTTGGAATTATGAGTCGAAGGGAAGCGTTCTACTCTTGCAGCTCCTTGAGCTTCGCTTCGGTGTCTCTCTTAAATTGAAGAAAGATGGATACATTTATAGTAATTTCATCGAACTGCTTTTGGTTGGAGTTGTTGTATGGAGCGAGCTTTGTCAACAGGGTGGTGTCATCAGTTTTGTTCATCTCAGTGATTGTGTTGTTGATGGAAAATACTTCATTATCTGTGTGCACATCGGCCTCCTTCAACGCAGCTAGCAATTCCTTCTTTATAGCAGCTGGTATGGTCGCCTTTTTCCATATCATCAAGCTGCTTCTCAATCTCCGTTTTAAACTTCACGACCATAGACTCTCTAGCTTTCTTGAATTTGTCATAAAAAATATCAACATCTGCAAGCAACAGATTAATCGTTGCATCTATCTCTTCCTTGTACTTATCGAATGCAGCTCGATCATTGTATAAGAATTCATGCAGCTCATCCGATAACGCCTTGTGAGCATTCTGGAACTTCTCTTCAATGGCGTTGATAAAAGCTTGAGCAATGGTGAAAGATAAATTAGCCAAGGTGTTAGCTTTTTTGTTGACCTTGACTTGTGCCATATCAACAATCTGTTCATTGGACATGGGAGGTGGTAGAGAGATGAGCAGCTCATCCAATGAATGATGTGTGTAATCTTCAGGCGCTGTAGCCAAAGTGAACATTTCAACAGTTGGTTCTTTGTCAACCAGTGGCCCCACTATGATGTTGGCTAATTACTTTGGAATCTCAGGCAGATGGGCGCCTACTGGTAAAAACTCTTCCTCCGTGGTAATAACTTTAAGTGTTGAAGTATTAGCAGCTTGATCTTCACTTTGAGCAAGGTATGATGATTAGAGTTTCAGAATTATGATGTTCCCCTAAAAGATCAACACATCAACATGTGGAAAGTCATCACTCAATGCCCAATTAAATCAGGTACAAGGAGAGTGTAGAAGTCGAATGAGCCACTCGTCCAACTCCTAAAGCAAAGGTCATAGAAAAGGAGAAGGACATCGAGGAATATACTGCCAAAGAAAGAAAGGAGGGATCTCGATGATTTTGCCAAGGGACATCTCAAAACAGAAGAAGAGATGTGGGATACACTCAAGCCATTGAGCTTGGGATCAGATGTGATACAAGAAAACAAGCTGTCCATGACTTGTAACAAATTCGAGGAATTCAAGATGCAACCTGGGGAGACCATCGCAAAGATGAAGCACTATATGCGTTTAAAAAGTAATTAATCATGATTAAGGCAGTTATAACATAGATTAAGAATAAATTAATATTCAATGACTAAAGAACAGTGAGTGTAACATGATAAACTTTAAGCCCTAAGAACATGCTTCATGTAAGCGAAAATCATACGGCATTTCAAGACCATTTGAAAACATGTCACATAAAAAGCAAAATATGATTGAATCTTTACAAACAAAATATCAAGGGTTCTAATTGTTTATGATATGCAAGTACTAGAAAATCAAAGCAAAGATAGAAAGATAAGAACACGCAAGTTTAACGTGGTTCGAGTAAAACAACCGTATTTCCACGGCTCGATCAAAATTAGATCGAAATCCACTAACTCACCTTTCTTTATACTTGTTGAGTACGAGCCACAAAGATCAATCAAAAGTAGATTTAATCTTTGTGCACGAGTGTAGGGTCGTGACCTGTTTACAACTAAAAAACTTCGAAGATTGAAAACTACAATCTAAGAAAAGAACTAACTAAGAGATCTTTGATTTTGTGTTGGTAAGATTTCCAAAAAATGAAAGCTTCAACCTAGGTTAGCACTTAGAGAATTTTAGAGATGTTGAAGTGCTTTCAACGATGAATGCTTGAGAGTTATGAGCAGAGTTTTGGCTTATAAAATTTGAAGAATTCTCGTACTCCTTTCTGGAAGTAAAGGTGGTATTTATCGATTCATGGATGGAACTATCCGTTAGAGAGATGAAGTGTTATTCTTCATCGCATTAATAGCAGCATTAAATGCATGGTAAGGTGATGTTACATGCGCCGCCTACAATGATCTGCCCTAATATGAATAATCTGTCGTACATCCACTTTGATTTTCTTGTACTTCATTTCTTAAAATATAATTTTTGATGTGACAACTATTGGGAACCCTTACAAAATTTAGTTTTGATGATGTTCTTTTAAAACACACTTAGATTTATTTTGTCTTGCTTGATAGACTAGCCTGCTCAAAATATAACAGGGAGATCACTTTGTTAGAAGTGAACCTGATAGAGAGCAAGCTTGTTTTACTTAGACTAGGTTAGCTGATGACTACAATGTAATGGACTCAAATACTTTAAGTATTTTGTCCTATAGGAAGTCACCTGGTTAGATAGTCTTCTGTTTCTTTGAACTACACCAGCTCACCTGAAGCAAACAGACAACCCGATGAAAGTTACTCAACGTGGACCAAACCTGCCACAACTATTGTTATCAACTTTTGGAACAACTTTGGACCAGACCACCTCACTGAAAATGAACTTGATCTGATATGACTAGACACTAGTAGAAAAATGTTCATAGACTACGGTTTAAAACCGTAGTTTATGACCTTTTAGAACCGTAGTCTATAGTACCGTAGTGTATACTTCTTAGTATACACTACAGTTTGAAAACCGTAGTCTATGTTGAGAATAGACTACGGTTAAAAACCGTAGTCTATTCAGAAAAACTGTAGTGTATTCATGTCAATTACTACTGTTTAGCATTCAACTGTAGTGTATGTATAACTATACACTACGGTTTTTCATGTCAGGGTAGTGTATGTTTATGTATAGACTACAGTTTATTGAAAAAACTGTAGTGTTTGATAAGCAATAGACTACGGTTTTCTTGAAAACCGTAGTGTTTGATATATCATAGACTACAGTTTTCTAAAAAATCGTAGTGTAAAAGTTATTATAGACTACGGTTTGTATGATTCAGTATAGACTACAATTATTATAGACTACGGTTTTTATATAATTTATTTTATATAAATATATATTATATTTAATTTAAAATTAAATCTCAAATTAAAAATTAAAAAATATATAATGACAACAATAAGATTAAAGAATCCACAATTTCATTATATCAAAATAGATTCATAATGTTATACATCTAAAGAATAAACAATCATTCCATCCAAAATGTAATTAATTAAATACATTAATTTAAAGTAACACTTTCTTCTACCCTCACTTTCAACTTTGGACTTCTTAAATTAGGATTGTGTCCCAGATACATGCAAGAGTTATCGATGAAACCAAACATGATCCATTTGCCCTGCAAAATTAATAACAAGATCATGAGAAACAAGAGACAAAGCTACAAACGTTAAACCAAATAAAGGTTGTTATGTTTCTATTTGTATTAATTAGGATTGATCATCACATGCTAAAGCCTATAGATGGACAACATACATATAAAATATATGAGCATCAAAGGGAAGCAACAGACAACTCAAAATTCTTCCATGTATACAGACAACAGATAAAATTGCATGCCCACTATTAAAAAACTTTAAAAAGCATGTTCCTTCCTCACACAATTTGAAATCCAAGGGTAGTGATGGTCAAACCGTTCCAGACCGCGTCTACATACGGCACAATTCTTAGAGCGAACAGGTCTTATTATCTAGAAGGTTTGTGTCATGTAACTCACTTATTAAAACATGTAAGACACTCAACAGTATACATCAACATATATTTCACAAGAGATCAACAATTCACGGTTCATTTATATTTGAAAATGGCAATACTAGAAAAGAACCTTATAGGTAGGACAGAGTCGGGACCAATTCCCATTCCAGTTGCTATTCAAATCAATGTTTAATAAAGGATCCTGCACAATATACACAATAAGGTCAGTTCCAAAATAAAGAAACAAACCTCATGTCTAGAACAATTCAATCATATAAATCACGCTGCAAGCAACTGTACAAACAAACTGGAGGCTGCTTCATTTAAGATAACATCAATTTTTACAAGTTTAATCATTAAAATAGCAAAATAAACATTTATAATCACAATAGGAAACTGAGATAATTAAACAGTCAACTGCATTATATGCAAAACTAATTAGATAGTTCAATGTCAAATTTGGATACATTTGAGGTGGTATTCAGATAATTAAACAGTTTACAACATTTATAATCATGCTTTGGCATATTTGAGATGGTATTTGTATACAAAATTGAACCTTGCATTGGGTGAGATTTTTGGGAAGTGTCAGCCATAGGTGAAGGCACCGTGAAGGCACCAACTGCTTGAAACTCGAGGACGAAGTGACAACAGAGGCAGAATTATCCGGCCAGATCGAAGATGGTCTCATAGAAAGCAACGACTCACAATTCAAACTATACAAAGTTCTTTTCTCTCGCTCTTTTATACATCCTTCTTCCTATAACTTACAAAATGTCGTTGCATTTATACCAAAATTGAGAAATAGCTGCAAACATATCATAAGCCATATGTTGGAAAATATTATAACAAATAGATCTTACCGATTTAGTAAAACACGAAACATTCTCAGTCATGGTTCAGAGAAGCATTTTGTCGAAGAATTACTTTGCGATTCATAAGAAGCATATTCTACTACTTAACAAATGACAAATTAACCTAATTTTCAGTTAGGGTTCTGGGGCGGAATGACTATGATAAACCTACACTGATTTATCAAAGCTTAATAATCAAATTCATTCAGTTCATTCTACATATTAAACAATTCTACATTTTGAACCTTACAACATACTAGATCTATAAAAATAATGAACCTAAGAGTGTGGGTATGTGAGAGTGAGAGAGGTTAGAATGCAGTTACCAGGAAAGTATTTGGTGGCTGATGTCTCATAGCAGCAGCGGCAAGTGGACAGTAAACACAATCTTGTAACAGAAATTTTTTCTTAGCAAAATGGGAGACGGAAAAGTAAACGAAGCACACAACAAGGAAAAGAAGCACAATCAGACCGTGAAATTGAAAATTGATCAATGAAAAACGAGCACTCATGGTAATAGGAGGGGGAAGAGAAAAATAGCATTGTTGTCGCTGCAAGTTAGAGCAGCGTAAAGGCAGAGGAGAGTTAGGGTTTCTCTTAGATAAAATATAATAGAATATTGCTTAAAATCTACCAACCAGCTGCTACTCTCTGTGGTATCGGTGCTATTCACACGAAGGGAGGCGGGATGTCGATCTTACGGCATCGTCTGTCCGCGAAAAGGCTTCTTATGGGACTTCTCTCGCCATGTATGGGGAGTTCGTGGCATTACCAGAAGCTCCGCCTTCTTTCGCCATGTACATCTCGTTCAATTGTGAATGGTGGGTTCGGGCCGTTCGGCACTGTTCAATGCAGATGTTAGGGTTGTTTTGAATTGGTGGAATGAAAAAGCACGCCTCTGTTATTTGGGGATAAAAGGGTTGCTGTAAAACTTATACAAATATAGTTATATTAAATATTAAATTTCCATATAAAACAGGTGGCTGAGTTGGCTATTGTTATGCCCTGTTACCTGGGTGGCACAAGTTCGATTCTTCAAAATGTGTTTTTTTTTGCTATTTTTATGAAATAGCATATACACTACAGCTTGGAAATCATAGCTAAACCGTAGTCTATGTAATAAAATCAAACGCACATACACTACGGTTTTTAAAAACTGTAGTCTATGAACTAAAACTACACGCACATACACTACAATTTTTAAAAACCGTAGTCTATGCACTAAAACTACACGCGCATACACTACGGTTTTTAAAAACCGTAGTTTATGTACTAAAAAGACACGCACATACACTACGGTTTTTAAAAAACCGTAGTCTATGTACTAAAAAAACACGCACATACACTACGGTTTTTAGAAACCGTAGTCTATGACTGACATACACTACGCTTTATTTTTTAAAGCGTAGTCTTTACCAAAAAAATGCACATACACTACGGTCAATGATAAAACCGTAGTGTATGGACTGTAGTGTATTACTAAATTTGTACTAGTGAGACCAATTTGGAAGAGTGAACCTGTCCCTTAAAGATCACTTAGATGGAGATTATGTAAACTGCAGATATACATTGAGTCATCTGATCTTTAAATAATCATCTAATATTTGTCGAAGTCATCTGCGTATATAATGCGTCACCCGATGTACTTAGAGAAAATCCCATCCTTGTGCCACGTCATCTGACTTATCAAGAAGGAAGGATAATCAATCAGAGACCAAAGAAGGAAGGTGAATCAATAGAAGCTTAAATGAGGGAAGAGATCAATCAACTATCTACTTTCCATAATCTGTCACTATGGAATCTTCTGTTATTAGGGCGTGTGAGGAATTCTCTATCCAAGGACACAGAGAATGGAGCTTCAGAATCAAGATATGTTTGAAAGCTCATCATTACCTGATGTGGAAAGTGATAGACGAAGGACCATTAGCCATCTATGAAGAAAAATCACGTACAACTGATATTGGAGTCATTACAGAGCAAGTATTCAAGGACCCTAGAACGTACACTGCTGAAGAAAGACGTGAAGGCAACCTGGATGATTTTGCTAAAGGAATCATCTCCAGCACAGTCAAAGGAGTTCATCTGGCGAAAATTCAAGATTTGGATACAGCTAAGGAAATGTGGGAAGCACTGCGTGATCTAAGTCTTGAATCAGAAGCAATGATCGAAAATAAGCTTTCGATGGCCTGCAAAAAGTTCGATGAATATCAAGATGAGACCTGGAGAAACTATTGATCAAATGAAAAACTGGTTCATTGAAATTTTACTGGAGATATATGCTTTCAAGAAAGATAAGTATACCTAGAGAGAGAAGAATCTTAAAGTCATCACCTAGCTGGGAAATCTACGCAACCATGCAACCATTAAGAGCTGATTTCAATATTCTCACCACTGAAGCATTAGTAGATCATCTAGCTGGTCATGAGTGTGATATGAAGAGAATTCATGGATCAGATCACTCATCTAGAAAGAAGAGTAAAAACAACTCCAAGAAAGAGAAGGAGGTAGCGTGCAAAGCTAAGAATACAACAGAGGAACCAGATGTACCTGCAGCTGAAGAAGGAGGTTCTCAAGATAAGGTGCTGAAAGAATTTGCCATGATTGCAAAGAGACTTGAGAAACTAGAGACCAGATCGAGAAAGTATCGAAGGTTCTATAATGAGAACAAGAAAAATCACTTCCAGAAGAGTAGAGATCAAGATCGATCTAATAGTAAAGGTAAAGAGTTGTTGGGAACCCCACAATATTTGGTTTTGATGATGTTCTTTCGAAAATACACTTAGATTTTATTCTGTCTTGTTAGATTTCAATCTGTTCTACATGTACCAGAACACTACAATATAAAGTGTATCTGATAGAGAACTGATCTAAGTCCAGGTTAGAAAAATGATTTAACATGTAATGGATTTCATCCTATAGAAGTCATTCTGTCTTTCCTTAGTTCGTGGATCAGATCAACAGTAGATTGAAGCAAACAGAAGACCCATCAGAATGGTCACTCGATCAGCTATTACCAGAACATTCAGAAGAATCTGCCGTACTTTGGAGCATACTTTCTGAAGGACCAGATCGACTGCTGAACAGATCAATATCAATCTGGTGTGACCAGATCGATGCTTAGAATTAAACCAGATGATATCAGATCAACTATCAGTTAAATTGGCAATCACATACTCTAACCAGATTAACTGATGAAGAGTCCCAAACTCATTGCACATCACTCGTACTATCAAGATGGAAGGAAAATAAATCAATACACGAAGAAGGAAAGTTGTACCTGTCAACGATCTACTTTCCATATTTTGAAGATTCAATCAACCTTTCCAAAGGCAAGAGGAGATAATTTAGGGATTCACTATCCTTGATTGGTAAATCACATTTACTCCAAACCAATCAAGTTCAACAGTTAGAATTTCAAATTCTACACCTATAAATGCTTGGAACAAAGACTGGAAGTTGACACTGGACTATTATCTACGATCAACAAGCTATTACTCTGCCCAGAAATCATCTCATCCATCGGAAGCATTCATTCAAGAAGATTTCTACTCACCAGATCGTGTTTTAAGCCGTTCGTGATCAAAATCACACCTTGATTCAAGTCTGTGTTATCGAGAAGAAGGAAGGAAATCATCGCTAGCTAGTAGTCTTCTAGTGGATTAACGTGAAGAGATCTAGTTAAAGTAGTTTTTTGTAAGTTGTAAAGGGACACGACCCTTATTCGTGCATAAGTTTCAACTAGATTGTGCTTGAAACTTGTGGCTCGTTCTCAGCGAGTATAAATAAGAAGAGTATCCTAGTAGTGGATATCTAATCCAGTTTGGATTGGACTGTGGACGTAGGGGGTTTCCCGAACCACGTAAAACAATTGTGTTATTTACTTTCTGCATCTTATATTTCAGTTGTTTTTATTCACTAACCAGTTCACTCATTCAAACTGCATTTTTAATTAATCTGCTAAATCTCTAAATAAGATTTCAAAAGGTTTTCTAATCAAGAGCACTGACTAAGTCCACAATATTCCGCACACAACACTCTGCTAGAAAACAAGATTACTCTTGATTTCTGATTAAGTGTTATTCACGTGAGAGTTTCTGCCTGGACAGAACGAGATCAATCCTGTTATCAATCTGGTCTGTCACAACTAGCGATCTGATTTCAGAAAGCTTAAATCTCTCTAAGTAATTGGTCAAGTAAACTGAAAAGTTTGTATTTGGTGTATCCCCCCCCCATACGCCAAACCTTGCTCTTTCGGGACCAACAAGTGGTATCAGAGCAGTGGTTCATAGGACCATTGTTTCTATTTCACAAGGTTGAAACCTGCGTGGTCAACTTGAATAGATCTAAGAAAACCTTGTTTCATTCACTTGCATACTATCTGTCATTATGGAATCTTCTATCATCAGAGCATGTGAAGAATTCTCATCACTGTCTGATGTGGAAAGTAATCGAAGAAGGGCCATTAGTCATTTATGAAGAATCAACCTGTATCACAGAAACTGGAGTGGTCAAGGAGAATGTAATAAAAGACCCCAGAAAGTACAAATCTGAAGAAAGAAGAGAAGCAAATCTTGATGACTTTGCCAAAGGAATCATCTCCAGCATGGTAAAAGGAGTCCATCTGGCTAAGATCCAAGATCTTGACACATCCAAGGAGATGTGGGAACCCTTGAGAGAACTAAGCCTAGGTTCTGAAGCAATGATCGAAAACAAGTTGTCTCTAGTATGCAACAAGTTTGATGAATTCAAGATGAAGCCCGGAGAAAGCATCGAACAAATGAAAAATAGGTTCATTGAAGTGTTACTTGAAGTTTTTGCATTCAACAAAAACAAGTATACACAGAGAGAGAAGAACCTCAAAATCCTCAGAGCGATCTGTCCGTTGAAGCATTATTTGATCATCTGGTGGTACATGAATGTGATATCAAGAGAATTCATGGATCAGATTATTCTTCAAGTAAGAAGAATGAAAGCAGTTCAAAGAGGGAGAAAGAGACCGCCTTCAAAGCAAAGTGCAAAGCAGATGAACCCGTACTAACTGCAGCACCAGAAGAAGGAGGTTACGATAAGCTACTCAAGGAATTTGCCATGATTGCCAAGAGGATGGACAAGATGGAAATCAGATCAAGAAAATATCGAAGGTTCTATAAAGATAACAAGGGTAGATATCAGAAGAACAAAGAACCAAAATGATCTGATGAAAAGGCTGACACAAAAAGTAATGGTAAAACCTTTAACTCTACTGATTATACATGCTATGGCTGTGGTAGAACAGGTCATTTCAAGACAGATTGTCCTGACTTGTCAAAAAGTCAAAGAGAAGAGCTAAGAGCTAAAAGAGATAGGAAACTCAAAGTTCAACGCAAGGCCATGCTGAAGAAGACTCAAGCAGTTCAAGTCATCTGTCTGATAGTTCATCAGATAATGATGAAGTATTCTATGCAGATGAAACGGATGAAGAGTGGGATAAATGCTACATGGGATTGGACAACGGACTTGAACAGAACGAGGTAAATTCTCATGATTCTATGTCTTCAAATAAACTTGTATATGATTCATGAAATGAAGATGAACCAGAAGTCTCATGGGATGAAATTAATGAGATGTTCAAAAGTTACACCAGCATAAAGAAGCTATTCTTTGAAGTCATAAAAGAGAATGACAAGCTGAATGAAACTGTGAAGTTCTTAAGTGAAGCAAACACCAAGTTCTCTACTCAAATAAATGGACTTGGAGAATAGATCTAGACAAAAGATGCCGAAGTATATTCACTCAATTCCAAGGTGAAAGATGTGATCAACAGAAAGGATGTAGTAGAAGAAAAGTTGAAGAAAACCATGGAAAATATGAGCAAGATTAACAAAAGTCAAGAACGAGCTGAAATGATCATCGATATGCAACAAAAGGGAAGATCTGGCCTAGGATAGAATGGAAAATCCAGCGAGACTCAGTTTGTTGCTGAAAGAAAGAATATACCAGATCAAGTCAAGGATCTCAAGAACAAGAAAAGTCAACCCAGAAGATGATGATGAAGGAAACAGGAGATAAGAGATACTATCAGAAGAAGGGTCAATCTGCTCACTATGTGAAAACAGATGAAAATCAGAAGTAGAAGACAACTACCAAAACATCATCAACCAATAAGAAGAAGATCGATTGTGATAACATTGAGAGAAATCATCCTTCTATCTACAAAGCTATATCCAGAACAGATGATGCTGGAAGAAGGATTACATGCTACATATGTGTTCCAAAACCAAGTTATTCTGGATCCCCAAGGGAACATTTACTACTAACCAAACACCCACTTGTTGAAAGGGCAGCTAAAACTTCTTAATTGCAGGATCAAAGAACTGCAAGAAGAAGTAGAGTAGCAAAGGGAACATATTCATAGTGGATGTTCAAAACATATGACATGTGACAAGAACGCTCTATTAGACTATGTAGAAAGAGAAGGACCACAGGTAACCTTTGGTTGTAACTAAAAAGGCTACACCAGAGGCTATGGTAACATAAAAATTGGCAAGACCACCATCACAAATGTATCATATGTTGAAGGTCTTAGTCATAATCTGTTTTCAGTTAGCCAAATTTGTGCTAATGGAAATCAGATTGTTTTTTATGCTAACAACTGTTTTGTGAGAAATAAGGAAGGAGATGAAACTCTTCTTACCGAAAAATTACAAGATAGATCGTATATTGTATAGTGGGATAATCAGATCGAAAATGTCTGGTCACCAAGACAATATCTGTTGGGAACACTACTACAAATTTAAACATACACTACAGTCCATACACTACGGTTGATATAAAAACCGTAGTGTATGTACGTTTTTTTGGGAAAAGACTACGGTTATAAAATTAACCGTAGTGTATATTAATAATAGACTACGGTTTTTAAAAACCGTAGTGTATGTGCGTGCATTTTTAATACATAGACTACGGTTTTTTAAAAACCGTAGTGTATGTGCGTGATTTTTTAATACATAGACTACGGTTCTAAAAAACCGTAGTGTATGTGCGTTATATTTTTAACACATAGACTACGGTTCTAAAAAACCGTAGTGTATGTGCGTTCTTTTTTAACATAGACTACGGTTTTTATTAACCGTAGTGTATGTCCAAAATTAAAATAGCTATCTCCAACCCAATTTAGCCCAATTCTCTCAAGCCCTCTCTCGACCTTGGCCTTCTCCTCAC